>JABSTR010002220.1:0-47388 GCA_013339765.2 Haemaphysalis longicornis
GGACTGCGGAGCTTTGGGGTAGTCTCAGACGACACTGGCCGATTGACGCAAGCAACGGTGTCTTTAGTACTTGATGCCGAGGGCCTTCCCGAGGGTCGCGCGTCCACTTTGTTCGTCAAAGTTTCTGTCTGCTTGGTTAGTGGTGGCTTGCACGGTAACAGGTGTATGCTTCGCAGCGTCCGACATGCCGCGCGCTGTAACCGTGGGATTTAAACACGATAGTGGCATCCACCGTCGTTGAGTTGGCGGAGACGTTCGCTTAGCGGCACTCCAGATGGCCTGTAAACGGCCAGCTGGGCTCTCGCAGGCACGAAATGGATCGTCTTCGTGATGCTGGTCCCTTCCGCTTATTAGATGCGAAGCATCTCATGGTCGGGGCTATGTTCCTCCCTTGTTGATGTTGCGCCGTCACACCCCCACTGCGCATGCTTGGCTTGCTGAACACCCGGTGGTGTCTAACCATTTAATGGCTCCTGGAGCGACAGTGTTGCCGGTGTCTTCCTGAGCCGGCACGAGACGAGCACGCTTCACGCGCCTTCGACGTTTCATCGTCGTCGGCAGCGGCGGTGCGTCGGCGAGTCTCGGTGGGCCGTGATTACAAGCAGCCCACAACCATCCGGGGAACGTGCATCGACCTCATCTTCAGCAACTTTAGGGTTCATTCACTACAACAGCCCTTGACTTTACATTTCACAGACCATAAGGCGGTCATAATCAAAGCGGAACGCCAACCACAGCTCGACGTCACCTACGTTGAACATGATGATGATAATGCCTAAATAAAGACAAACTCATACCACGTACAACGTATCTCTTCTCTCTCTCTCTCTCTCTCTCTCTCTCTCTCTCTCTCTCTCTCTCTTTAATACCTCTCCACCCTAACCCCCCCCCCCTCCAACAAAATTACACCATCTTCCCGTAGGGGAACCCTGAGTAGTATGCGAAACAGCCATGGGGTCAACGCAATTTCCCATTTCGTAGTTCCGGTAAGTGAAAAGTGTGGTAGTTACCATGGAAACCAAACGGTAAATATAACGGTAGCTACGTACCTCAACCTAACGGAAACGACGAACTGAAAACTAATGGGCACTTGAATCGACCCCATGGCTGCTTCGCATACTACTCAGGGTTCCCCTACGAGAAGATGGTGTAATTTTTTCACTGTAACCCGCAAAAATGTGTACTGCCTGTTTTTCCGGTCATTCGGGCATAGAAACTGAGAGCCGACAGGTTTTACTCCAACCCCGGCGGCCACTTAGTGGCCGATCTGTTTGATTGGAAAAGGTTGTCACCTTGTCGTCGCTAACCGAGATTGTTCTTGCTTGATCGGCAATGTCCTCGATGTTATTGGATGATTGTTAAATGGAGTGTTGCGATATAAACGAATGAACCGCCGCGGCATTGCAATCGCTGAAGCTCGCCTCTGCACGTCACCTTGACTGCTTCTTCGACGTTTGTATTTTCTATGTACTTATTCCGGGGCGCAAGTTCGCCACAATAAACTTGATTCCCAGGACCTTGCGTCCTCCTCGGTAACATGGGAATATCTGTGTGAGAAGTCTCTATACTACCTTAGATATGTAGTTTTAGTTAGCAGAGGGAATGTGTGACTTAATGATAACTGCACCGATATTTAAAGCCAAGGGCACGGGAAAGAGGACGAGTACGTAGCGCAGAAGCACTGGCAGGCTACATCACTGCGCAGCTGGTTTGGCTCTCTTCTCCGCTGTACCATTGTTATCGCTCCCGCGTTCGACTCGCCCTGAAATCTTAATGGCATATTTCCATCAGAATCTTTCAGTCAACCCGAGGCCAACGCTGTCGCCACCGTCTTTTGTCAGAACGGGACATGTAAGACCTTCTACTTAAAAAATGCTAGTAGGGAATCGCGAGTCAAAATGGATAGGGTCACGTAATCCAGGCATTAAATGACGGAGCTGTAACCGCGATACGGCTCAACACGTCGTCCTGGGCATCCAAACCACCCATCTCCTGGCTCGAAAGCTCTCCCTCCGAGCCGCTGCTGCCAGAAGCGAGCCCGAGAGCATGTACCCAACTATCAGACAATATGTCACACAAAACTACCGATTAAAGACATCACCTTCAACACAAATAACTCACAACAGAGCAGGAGTGCGTCTTCCGCGCCCTCGATACACTTTTCCCCGTACACCATAAATCACATTTTTGTAGCGGAAAGCTACACTACGCTACATCGGGCAGTCTTCGTGGGGTGACCAGTTTTGCCCTTGAGCGCTAGAGGTCAAACGACACCCCCTTCCGAAGCGCCCGGCACGGAGCAGCGGCCCGATGACGGGGAGACATAGGCGGCAGGGAGGAGATAGGAAAGGAGGGAAAGAAGACGTGCGCGGGACCCGTGCGCGGAACGTGGCGCAGGAAAGCGAGGCTGCCGCCGCAGCAGCGATAAGCGCGCGCCACGAAGGAAGGCCACGAGGCCACGTGCGGTGCAGAATCGTGTGCGATAGAGGAAGACGAACATCCAGCTGTGGTCCCTCTTTCAGTGGCCAGGCTTAAAAAAACGCCGTGAGGCGAAAAAAGAAGAAAAACGCTGCTTTTGCGTACCGCTTCGCTACCTTCAAGTCTTACGCATTAGTGTGAGCTTCCTTCATTTCTTGTTCCTGCCCGCCTCCTAGGCGGCTGCGTACACAGCTAACTCCCCCCCAACCCATATCGCACTCACGAGCTTTGGGACATACTTGGCCAGCTCTGCCAATCAATGGGAGAGTAAAGTAACTTTATTACTGAAAAAAAATCTCGAGTCCCTACTCATCTGTAGCGCATACTGAATGTGAACGACCAATATTTGGTGCTCTTCACGACGAGCCGCGAGCCTAGACTAGCGGGAGGGCACTTTACTCGGTTTGTGCTAGTCCTATCCGGGACTCGAAAAACAACCCCAGAGTTCCGTATGCTTTGTAATAAAGACGCTTATTCCCTCCCAGGGCGTACAGCCCCGAGAAGAAAAAAAAACTAGCATATCAGTAGTAGCAGAATGGACGAACAGGAAAGAGAATGTGTGGCTTAATATTTTGTCTGAACGATTTCATGAGGACAGATAATGTGAACGCAGGTTAAATTTAACATAAAAGTAACTGAAGTGCTGAAGCCTTTCATTCTACTATTGCTAAGGCTAATAACAAATTGCGCCTACAAACGGAACGCTGTTTTGCTGAAAACAGCTTGCATGAGATACTTTCCTGCGCTATTCGACGACAAGAAATTCATCCAAGCAGTTTTTTTTTTATTTAGGACTGCTGAGACACTGTAAAAATATAGTATCCCCTCAATGAGGTGTTCTCGGTGCGGTTTTCTCGAGGTTTCATAAAAATACTAAATGAAAAACCGGAACAGCGCCTGAGTGACAATCTTTTGAGGCGCACACATCTTTAATGTTAAAATTATGTTTATCGAAAGAAAGAACACTTCGGCACTTGATCCATCGCTGACTGTTTTGGACACATAAACGCTTCATCAAAATAGTGACTATGATTGGCCACCGCGTTGCAAATGATTTTGGCTGCAGCCATGGGACCTGTCTCCGCAGACGCCTTTGGCGAGCATAATAAGTAACACATCGATGTGTAAAATATCTTCAGTGCGTCCCTGCCCACAATACGCTTTTGAGTGTGTAGCTTGGGTAATACCGACAAAACCATGTCCACGATGGCAGCGTACAGACCGAGTTCCGGGTTGGCTCGAGCCAGCGTAGACGAATCGGAAACAAAACATGCCAGCCTTCTTGACGCTTCATTGCTTGCGTTTTCTATGGAGTGCAGTTTGCCTATTAGCAGGTGTAGATACGCTACTCCAAGGAGGACTCCAACTGTCCCGAATTTCGTTATTTCCGACAAGGCTTTATCGTAGAGTGGTAGCATAGGAAACAAGGGCGGCACAATTATGGCCTTTCTTTTGGCGTCATAAAAGTCGTAGCGTTCTTTTTCCAGAACGTCCTTCATGGAGGTGGTCAAAGCTCGCTCGCAGACACTGCTTCCTAGTCTACTCAACGTGGCGGCGACGTCCAACCAGTTACTTAGAAAAGACGACCGGTTGGTGATGCGGCTGTTCTGGAAAGCATGGCGTAGCGCGGGGCACGGTTCGTCGCCAAAGTGCAACACAAAGTCGGCCGATGTTACCGGCAGCGCAGTACCCCAAAGGTGGGAACTCCAAGAAGCATGCTTGATTCCATCGGTAAGAGCCTCCAGTACCTGTCGTCCCGTAGCTCGCAGATATTCTCTGTCATCGGCAGTCACAGCGGAAGCGCTAAACGGCTCGTAAACGAGGGTTCCCATTAGTTCTTCAGAAAGCTGGAGGCAGTGGGCACGTGACGTCCACTCTTCAGCTGGTCCTTCTAACTCCGACCACATCCGGTCCCGGTCGTGCCAGTACGAAGCGAGCTCCCTGTCGATAAAGCTGCTCAGCTGCTGCACGACGCACCACCCAAAGTAAAAATGAATACTGGCTTCCCCCATCGTGCTCAGAAGCTTGTCCACGTCCTTAAAGTGGGAGAAGCCATGGATATAAACCTGGGCATCCTGTGGAAGACGCAGTGTCTCCGTAATGTTTTGCCATCTTGGGGCATCAATGGTTCTAAACACCGCGGTGAGCTCGTCGACGTATCTAAGCTTCGTGACGCTGCCGTTATGATCCCTTGGCTGAAGCGATCCCAAAACGGCGTTCTCGATCGCGATGAAATGGTCAAAGTTCGGCGCACTTTCCACCTCAGTCGACACTCCTCCGTAAATTCGTCTAGTGTGAGAATAGATACTGCTGTAGATATTTTTTACCAATAGCTTTTGTCGTCTCATTTGCCAAGTATGCAAGAAGGTTCCTGGAGCAATACTAAGCACATCGTGTCTAGTGACGTCCCTTACCGTCGCTACCCGAATGAGAACCAACGCCGAGAGCCGAAACGTCTCGTAAACTTTGACGGCAGTACCAGGAAGGTCTGGGCTCTCCGAAATTAGTGGCCACGTGACACCCAATTCTTTCAGTTTTCTTCGAAACAGTGGCAGCTCGTTGATTCCTTCTGCCAGGACAGCGATGCACGTGCGATAAAAAGCGGTGACCAAATGGGGAGGTGCACTCGATGCGGGACCTTGCAGCTGACTTGTGACAAGAGTAGTGTGAACCCTGTTCACAAATTGGTGTACCTGCCTCTGATAGACCGATACTCGTCGGAAGTATGCCCAGCCACTGCAGACGTAGTCGTAAAAGTTTCCGCAAGGGTCACCGCTCAAGTTAGAGCTTGCCAGGATCAACGACTTTAGCGCAACGCATGCCGAAGACGAGCAGCCTGGATCTTCCGAACCTGTGGGCGCGACGATGATCGACACGGCCACTAGCACCGCGCACAAGAGGCAGACACAACCGACTGCTCTGGCGTAGGCGGAGATTCCACTTTTCTGGTTCCGAGAACTCTCGTCCGTACTGGATGTTGGGCATCGTCCAGCAGCTACGTCTACTTCGGGGTGACCAGCTTGGTCCAGGGAAGGGCGCTTCTGAGGCGACGAACAAGGTCGAGTCGATGGCACTACAGCACATGGTTTGGGGTGGTTGGAATATGATGGAGTGCCCACTTGTGCCATGTTTCTGGAAGCAACCATCTCGTCATTCAGTCCAGGAGAACCTGCTTTCGGAATTGACTCTTCGCATGAGGAAACGTAGGTGGACGGTTGATGCGGGCGTATGGACAGGCTTGCTTCTTCGGGTAACCCGGAGCTCGCTGCCAGTGGATTCAGTCTATCTGTCCCGACGCGTGATGCCTTAGGAACTGGACACACGACATCGAAGGGAATAGTTTTTGCGGTGGCGGCTAGCTCAATACTTGCAAAATTCACTACTGGAGGGTCTTCCAACACCGCCTTGGTGTCTAACGAGGGGCTGGTTGGCAGCGCTGAATTCGGAGACGATGTTCTCTCTTTCCCAAAGGCGTTGTGGCGCGCGTGATTGCCAGGCAAGGCTTTTCTGCTCCCACGAGACGGAGAAGTATGAGATTTCGGAAGTGTCAGGACGCTCTTAAGTCCGTTTGGGTCTTCGAGCTGCATGATAGGCGATTCCGGGCTGGTTTTCGTGACAGGAGCTTCTAGTGGGGGGTCATATTCGGAGCGCACAACCCGACTCGTTGAGTTTCCTACATTTCCAGGCGTGGTGGTGGGCATTTCTGAGACAGAAGCACCTGATTTATGTTTGTTCTTCTTGAGCTGCGGAAAAAGTATGGGTTACCCATTAGATCAACTGGCAGAAAGACCAATTATGCAGTTGTGCCTACACTGTTTTCCCCTCAGGGGTGACGCAAGGGGTCCCACCAACTCTGTGTGGGGGATGGGAGTAATGGTGTGAATATTTTCAAGCGTGGTCAATGGGGAAGGGAGATATGGTTATCATAAGCTGTAGCGTGGGAAGCGCTACTTTTTGGGGCGCTTGAAGGGGAGGCTATCGCGGCCACATACCTCTAATTTGCCGGTGTCCCCCGGCATACCATGCGTAGTGCCTAGCTAGAAACGAAGCCACAATGGGCGCTATTCTGCAACTCAAGTGAAAGCTAGCAAAATGATGTTGAGCAAGTACTTCAGAGCGCGGCAAAGGAATCCGCATCGTCCTCCTGCCGTTAGTCTCATAGCGGAGGCCTAGCTTCAGGTCAGTGTACACAAACTAGAGCTTAATAAAGAAAGTATGTCCGAAATGGGCTGCTCAAAAACGCAACATCTACGTCAACTTACTTACCTTTTTCTTATGCTTGTTCTGCCTTTTGCGGGTACGGGACGAGTCCATCTTCGTACGGCCGACAGAAACGATTCGTCTTCTTCACTGGTGGTAGAATTATCGGCGCATGCCGCCTGTTGGAGGTCAGCCGCTCATTCCATTCCGAAGTGCAGAAGCCATTAAGTTGGAAGGTTTGCGGGTTCGATTCTTGGCCGCAGCGGCCGCTTTTCTGATGGGGGCAAAAAGCAAAAACGCCCGTATGTTGAGATTTCGGCCGACGTTAAAGATCGCCAGTTGGTAAAAATTTTTAGATGCGAAGTATCTCTTGCTCTCGGCTTCGTCGTCCGTCCATCCGCACCTTTCCCCCTACACTATAAAAAAAGAAATATTTTGCGGCGCCCGGTTTCGATCCCACGACTCTCTGGCCGCAACAGGAGGTACGTGGCGCTCTTCACATTGCGCTACAAAACCGAGACAGGAGCATGTGCTACGAACGCGCCTTATGTCCTTGACTCATTCAAACTACGTCAAGAAGCTACTGATACAACGAAGGCACGCGAAGCTGAACGTCAACGGAAACGACGAACTGAAAACTTTAGAGGAGGATGTTGAATTTCCCGTGGGAAAGCTGTGGCGGGAAGCGCCACGCGCCTTGCAGCTCAACCAGAGAAGAGGACGAAGAGGGCGGGCAGCGGGGTAGGAGCGTGAGCACGCAATAAAGAAAGACGAGAACCAGGAGGTGTTCGATCAGGTAACGCGGGTGTCGGTCTCTTCGCTGTCTCTACATTTCTCTACATTTCTCTGTCTCTACATGGGGGTTCACACTATGTTCCCATTCGTGCTCCGATAAATGAAACAACATAACGGCAACACAATGAAACCTACACGGAACCCCTATGATGCTTCGCATCCTCCTCATGGTTCCCCACGGGAAGATGGTGTAATTTTTCGGAGGCCTCCACTACAGCGCCCCCTTATCGCCTGTGCAGCTTCGGCGCCTTAAACGCCATAATCATCATCATCAAGTTGAAAGGTTTCAGAAATTGAAGCCGATCATACATGGTTACTTAAGCTTTACTGAATCTTTTTAACAATGATAGAAGTTTAACAATGAAAATTGGTTTTATGTGGCAACACACAAGGCGACGCGCGGAACGCACATGAAAACATTTTTTTTTCGTTCTTTTGACACTGAATCGACTGCAAAGGATAAGTTAAGGTTGGATGGAGAGTCAGCGCCAATCCGCCGCCTGGAGACAGCTGAGGGCCGGCACTTTTTTCCCTCCCTAACCTGGAGTCACATACACCCTGACATATTGAGAGGGTGTTGGTCAGACTCATGCATCTCTCCCTCACATCACGCGGCCATGTCCTCCAAACACTCCACCCTTTCGTCACATGTCTGAAATTTTAATTACACTGGAACAGTGGGAGACATACCAGTGGTGATGAATTGGGCTAGCTGGTTCTGCATGTTTGAAAACTACGCTTGTTACTAAGGACACACCTGAAAGAAATACAACGGAACGGACAGCACAGCCACGATGCGCAATTTTCAAAACTTCTAAAATTTTGTTTGCGCTCACTGTCAGCACGTCATATCAGTTAACTGTTAGTTCAAGTGTGCGCTCCTTCGTCCAGTCATGTCATTCAGTTTGTCAAACATGGTGTCCATACCTTGGCTCGCGAGTTTTCAAACATGGAATACTCTCGTATAACTTCCTAAGCTCTTTCTAATAACGAAACGAAGGCAACAACAATGACGAAGGCAACAACAATGTTCGTGAGGCCACGTTTAGAGCCCTTAGGCTGTTATTGAAGCAAAGCTTTCTACCTTTACCAGCCAACGGTTCTTTCGCGGTGTGCGGGACACAATAAACTCCCAACGCGGCGGGTGGCGGGGAGGGCGGGGAGGGGGAGGGGTTGGGGGCGAGAGTTTGTGCCTGCCCTAAGCAGCGCTAGTATTAAAGCAATAGTGTAAAACATGGGTATATTAGTCCTTTTTTGGTAAGATGACATGTCATCACCCCGCTACAAAGGGGAAACCAATAGCAATTGTCAGCAATCATCGTTGGAAAAGAGACAGGAGTAATGGTTCGGGGTCTCACATTTGCGAATGCAGTAGTACTCTGCTTAAAATCAGACGCTCTATCAGGCCTTGAAGTGAACCAGAGAACGGTAGGCCGTTTGGCTTTAGGAGCCATGGAAAAACAACTAACGAAGCAGTGGAGGGAGATATGGGCTTGGCGTCGTTTGAAGTTCGAGAAGCGCAGAGTAAAATATGTTTTGAGAGGAGGTTGAGGGCAATGGATCAACGTAGGTGGACAGCTTTTTAGGTACCTATACATGAAAAGCGTGGACACGCAGTGGTTAAAGAAGGCTAGAAGGCTAACGATGAAATACGGAAAGAACAGTGGAGAATCGAAGACAGCCAAGCTAACCAAAAAAGAGGTAAGGCAGATAGAAACAAATAAATGGAGAGAAAAAATGGAAGCTAAAACGTCGTTAGAGATGTACAGAGCTGAGAAACTGGACATCTGAAAGAAAATTTCTACGATAATTCAAATGGCAGTGCTTTGCTTTTTGAGGTTAGGGCAGCAGGTTGCGTGTGAACTTAGAGCGTTATGGGGAAGTATACGCAAAATGATGGGATATGTGTGGTGTGCGGAAAAGAAACAAACTATGCGGCACATAGTGTTAAAATACGAAGGTATCCATTCAAATCTACATGAGGGAAATATTCGGCTTCCAGAAGCCCTAGGATTTAAGGGTAGCACAGAGGAAGTTAACTTCAAGGCTGTCGAGGCGACGAAAAAACTAGAATGCTGCTCAACGAAAAGCAGAGGTGAATATTGCCTACGACAGCTACCACCTGTAACAGAAAAATGAGTATTTTGTGCCTAATAATTTTTTGTGCCTGCCCTAAGAGCAGCGCTATAGTATTAAACAAAGAGTGTAAAACAGGCGTGTACTATTTTTTTTTTTTTTTTGGTAAGATGACACGTGATCACGCCCACAAAAAAGGGGAAACCACTACCAATCATCACCATCATCATCACCATCATCAGGTTTCACTCACGGAGCACACTGTTGATGGCGCGACGAATTTACCCAGCGTTCCCCGCGCGGAGGTGCCTGCTCGTCGGCGGGCGCGTCGGTGGTACGGCTTTGTCGTCTGCTTTAGCGACGGTTGTTTGGGCCTGTTTTGGCGCAGCTTCGCGTCCATTGCGCGCTTCCTTCGCACGGCTTGATTAACTTGTTCGACAGCCCCTCCTGGGTAACCCGGACCCGACGGAATTAAAGGGACCCGAAAAGCTTTGTGAAGGTGGCAAAATGTACAATCAAATATATTCAGGTGGTAGAACACATAACGGGGGATTTTTGAGCAAGTGTGAATGGCACTCCGTTGTAAATTAGATTACCATTCGTTGTGTAAGAGGTATTTTAAAAAAGGCGAAGATCGCCTTTCTCAGCCGATGAGCGCGACGCCGCAGCGAGCCGCAATTCTCAACTTACTAAACTAACTAGCGGCATAAAGGGACCACTAAGGCACATGCCCTGATTCGCCCAATGTTTCGTCGAGGTCGGCCGCCGGCGGCGTCACTGCCATTGGCTTCCGGCTCCCTTCTCCTCCTCTCCGTTTTCTTTCTGCGCGATCCCGAGGCGGCAAAGGCGGGTCCGCAGCGATTGACGCGTCTAGCGGGTGGCAGTTGGGCTAGTTGGTGTACTTGCATCTTGAGAACGGAAGTCGAGCGTCGCGATGTCACATGGCTATTCCCAGTGTTTCCGAGCTGCTTTGAAGGAAGCAGAGAGGGAGGAGGAGTCGATCGGCAGGTAGTGGCTGGCAGAATATCTGGTGCATTCAATTTGTTCTAGCCACGTAATACTGAATGTAGAATTCCAACGGCATTGCATCGCTATATTGGTGCTACGGACAATACAGGCCTTTTGTAACTTTTACAAGCTTTGCTTTCCAATGGGTCACCTTTACAGCGTGGACGTAGGCAATTTTTTAGATGCGACGCTTAGGAGCATTCTGTCGGCGGGTCCTTCCTCGACGTCGTCAAAATGTCAAACGCACAGCTGCGTCTCTCCTCCGCTAGACAACGCCTACCTCTCTTGCGCAACACTCTCGCCAACATCTGGCGCGTTCTCAAATTGGTTATTACGTAGCAAGCGCTTACGCGCGCAAGCGCGCTTGCCTGCAATGTGCAAGGAACCCCACTCTCTCCTCGGTTCTACCTCCTTCGGGTTCGCGCTGCGCATATAAGCGGAGTGCCGCGCTCCGGCCGTGTCTCAGTCCTTGACTTGGTCAGTGACCGCATTTTCTCTCTCTCCTCTCCTGATTGTCACGCAATTCGCGACCGTCCACACCCCCTTCGCAGCTCGCATCGGGTCTCCCGCGAGGAGGTGGGCGGCCCAGGAAGACACCGGTAACACTGTTCCCGCCATTAAGGTTTACTAGGAACCACCGGGATTCCTTCAGCAAGCCGAGCATGCGCAGTGGGGCTGTGGACGTAACATTTCCTGCGCAACAACGACAAGGGAGGGACACTAGCCCCGTCGCATCTAATAAAATTACACATCTTCCCGTAGGGGAACCCTGAGTTGTATGCAGAAGACAGCTCATGAACCTAATTACCAATAATACACACGTTCGCAAAAATTTCGCTTATGCAAATTAGCTCTTTCGTAGTTCCGGTAAGTGAAAAGTGTGGTAGTTATCATAGAAACCAAACTGTAAATATAACGGTTAAAAGCTGACAAAAGTTCCTTTTTCACTCGTTAACGGAAACGACGAACTGAAAACTAATGGGCACTTGAATCGACCCCATGGGTGTCTGCTTTGCATACTACTCAGGGTTCCCCTACGCGAAGATGGTGTAATTTTGGCCAGGTGATTTTGTCACCTTATTCTTTTAGGTGCTAAGCCCTTTGGGGCTCGGGCTGTCGGCGTCTCCTGCCGTCGTCGTCATCATATCATGTAGTCACTGTGCTCATAAAACACCGGGACACTCGTTTCCCAACGCCTCGCGCTACAACGTAACGCCTACTAAAAGAAAAGTGTATAAATGCGTCCACGTGTATTGTGTTGAAAGTGTTTGGGGAGTTGGTGGTAGCGGTCAATTTCTTCGCTTGACGTAGTTTAAACGGCCACACAGGGATGGCGCCCCGGACACGCGCAGCCTGTGTCGCAGTGGGACGCCGAGAAAAAAAAGACACCATGCGTCACCTGCTCCGTTCCAATCCGATTCTAAACTGTGGCGCCAACAGAGTGATGCGTTATTAATCGCACTCACAGCGTAGTTTGAAGAGTCAAGGATATAAGGTTCGGCGTTCGTAGCCTTCCATTCTGTGTCGCCTTCACAGTCGTGCTTAGCACGGACAAGTGCCGCGTTCCGGAGCCCGACGTAACGGTGACGGCGCACCGTGGTCTCCGCGATCGGCTAAACCGGCGCCGCCGGCAGCTATAATGCGGAGGCCACGGTGCGCCTCAAGGTTGAGAGGAGGAGGAGCGTGACCTGCGGGCCAGTGCGCACAACGGCTCGCCTAGCAACAGACGCTTGGCACGCCACACTTGGTTGCCGGGTGACATCGTGAGTTAAAGAATGCTCTGCATTCCAAAATACCGAGTATACAATGAATAAAGCTCCGTGTCCGCTTCAGCAATCGTCAAGCACAATTAAGCAGACGGACAGACAAAGAACTTTATTAAATGTCGTGAGGGACTATCCTAGATAAGGCCGCTAAGAGTCCCCATCAAGTAGTCGCTGGCCACACCCGCGTAGGAGGTGGGAGACCTTGGTCTTCCGCCCTCTCGCAGGTCCTCTGGAAGGCCAGGAGTTGCTTGTCAGGATCGTTGCTCGAGAGAGCCTTCGTCCATTCGTGCTCGGTGTTGTAGTCCATAACAGTACGTAACGCCGGAAATTGCCAGAGCATGTGTTTAAGATTGCAGTAAGACAATGAGGTTCGATGGAGGCAGGATAAGGCTGAACCTGCTCTAGTGGGAAACGTATTCGTCTGCAGCACTCGCAAAGCTATGGATTGTGATCATGTGAGCTTCGGGTGAGGTGATGAAAGTGTCCTGCGTGATAGCTGATAGTGGGAAATGATTTCACAGAAAGTGAGTAAATGATATGTGTACTAGCCGATTCTGTCACTCCGGAGAGCGCTGACCTCGCGCACGGTCGTTAGCTAACTTGCTGACGTTGGGGATCTCTGGGTGTACTTCGTGTGGCATGTGCGCGGGGAACCATGTAATGTTGTAGAACGCTTGTTCGCTGCGTGTGGTGAGAATTTTGGCTGCGTCCGTAGCAATATTCCCAACAGGAAGGCCCTGGCCGCGGAGCGAGAGTCCGTATATACGTTGGGTCGAGACGAGTCTTGCATACCTTGGGCTATCGCCAATGCTCGGCAATGACTGCAGTCGGTGCTTTGATGGTCGCCGCTATTAGAACATTTCCTACGAAGGCCACCGCTAACGTCGTGAAGAGTCTGGGGGTCGCATGCTAGGCAACGTATACAAACACCGTTTTTGTGGGGTTCTTCGCCGCGAGTTGTAAGAGGGCTCGTGCTCTGGCTGCACGTCTTCCCTTATTGTGCTGCGGATGCACGCTTCTTGGGATAAGCTCAACGTGTATGGCTTCCCGTATATATGTGGGGGAAGTTGGACGGTATGTTCCTTCAGGACGGTATGCTCCTTCATCCTACGGGTGCACAGAATCTGGCGACACGCTGTTGTTGCGAGATGACATTGTGTCTGCACCGTGCTGTCTGCTTCGATAACTTCATGCGCTGTATTGTGCACCCCGAGAAGTTCCAACTTTTCGGTGCTTGCCGTGATGGGGATACCCAGGACTCTCTTGATGCTCTTGCGCATAAGTGTATTGATCTTTGTTTCCTCCACTTGGGACGAGTCAAGTGCCGCTGTCACGGGCTTTATGTGACTCATGAGGAAAGCGAGGTACAATCTAAGCAGGTTGCTCTTTGTTAGGCCTCCACGTCGGTTGGATACCCGGACGATAAGTCTAATCATGTTCTGTTTTAGTGGTGAGCTTCTCGATTGTTTTCATGTTGCTTCCCAGTGCTTGTACAAGAAGTCCGAGGATACGGATACATTCCACTTTATGGATGGGCTGGCCATTCTTTGTATGTAGGTCGATGTCCGCTTGCTCCGGCGGGGGCATGCCGCGTCCGCCTTTCGAGAGGATCGATAGAGAAGAAGCTCAGATTTGGAAGGTGAGAGGTTCAGTCCCGTTCCTACCAGGAAGCTCTCTCTGACCTCTAGCGCTTGTTGTAGCCTCTGTTCGATGTCGCATCGGACCCGCCTCTGTTTCACACCGTGATGTCGGCGTAGAGCGCATGGTGTACCCCTGGAATCTGTGTGAGTTGCTCAGACAGCTTCTTCATTGCAATGTTAAACAGCGGCGAGATGACCGCCCCCTGTGGTGTGCCTTGTGCTCCCAGAGTGTACTCGGCAAACTTGATGTGCCAAATTTGGCCTGATCGGGTAGGGTGGTCGGTCAAAGCAAGAAAAAGTATACTTACCTGTTTCCGGAGCATCGTTGATCACCGAGCGTTACGAAAGCGTTTTTCTGCAAGTTATCTTCCCGCGAGAGGGAGCGCACCCCCCCCCCCCCCCCCCTTCGCGCACGGCCCCTCGTCACGTATTTTGGGATGCCGTCTCGTCGCGACCATTACTTCATCGTTCGGGTGCCCTCGGACACGTTTGACGACGACGTAATTGATGCGGCCGAAGCCATTGTGCCGCCAACGGAATTGTACAGCGTGCAACACATGAGCGGACTGGTGTTCCGAATAGGAGTCAACTCAGTGTGAGCGGTTAGAAAATTTCTGGATACCAACGGTCTACACATAGGAAGTAACGTCGTCACTCTCGAACCGGCCAATAAGCAGTACGGCAAAATCGCCGTCTTTTTCCTGTCTACATGTCATGGAGGACGAATTGGCCAAAGCCCTTACGGGAAAGTCCGACAAATAGACTCGAGCCGCTTCAAAGGCAAGCCGTACGTAAAGAGAGGCCTACGATACGTAAAAATGGAGATGCGAATAGATAACCCTGTACCGAACTTCTTGCGCATCAGCTGCCAGAGGGCAACGTTCGACTACCGAGGTGTGCGGCGAGTCGACTCTGCCGACACTGCGGCATGGAAGGGCATTTCAAGGCCTAGTTTACCAATCGGCGGTGTGACCGGTGCATTAATCCAGGGGTCAGAAGGCTGCAAGCGAAATTGCTCGCAATGCGGAAGGACGCACGCCACTGTCGACTGCACAGCGCGGAGGTCGTACTCGACGATGACAGCCGAGGGGTCCGCGGCAGATTTTCCCCTGCTGCAAGAACGGCGAGAGACCGGCGACCCAAACCAGCGTCGGCCGAATGAAAGGCCGACGGAGGCGAGCGAGGACGGCGTAGCCTTGGCAACTCTGGAAACCACCGACGACACGAGGTGGGAAGACAACATGCAGCCCTGCAACACCCATGTAGCCCACAGTAGCAGCGACAAGAACGAGGACAAGAACGAAACACCAGGTCAAGCAGCGAGCACCACTGATGACAAACATGTTGCAGGCGAAGATGGAAACCGGGCGTCACCCGGAGCGGGAGGAAGCAGGCATGGCGATCGAGATGGCGGCGGAGGAAGTAGGCGCGACGGGGTAGAAGACGGCCGCCATGTTGGCGGCAGCGCTGAACGCAGGCAGGCAAGCGGGCGGGCGGCGCGGGGCCAGGGAAAACTTAGTTTGCGACGTGACGACAGAGAAATCACCTGGTGTGCGGCTGCACTGACGTTCGCCGGGGCGAGCAGGGTACACGACGAGGTGAAGACGGACGCGACCCGGCAAGCGGGAGTATAATGAGGCAGCGCACAACGCACTGTCCGCGACGCGTGACGATCGGGCGAACTCCGAGACTTCAAAGGATGACGACCACCTCGTCATCGATGAGGGAGCAAAAGCATCGTCTGCAACCAGTGGGGACAGCGCGACGTCCACGGACGAGACGGACAGTCAACGGTGGGTGGGGAGAGAGAGCAACAGGGCCCGGCATGAACTCAAACGTGCAGGCAAGCAGACCGACAGCGGCGCCTTGACGTGTAATGCAAGATGGCAGGGTTGGGGAAGAAAATGGTGAGGTTGACAAGTAGGGATGTGCAAACAGAAACGAAGATGACAGAATAAAGAGACTAGGAGGTGAGAAAAGGAATTGGAGGAAATCGGGGGAGGATGAGGATAGAGAGCGAGGAGGAAGGAGATTGAGCGAGGGCGACAGGTAGAAGGGAGAGGCGGAAGCTAAGATGCGGGAAAGTTGTGAGGGGTAGTAAGGTGAAGAAATTGGAAGACCTGATGGAAGAAGAAGATTGGAGGAGTTCCAAAGGTTGTGACGAAAGAGGAAGAATCAGAGAGGATCAATACCAGGAGAGAAAGAAGAGATGGCGAGGGGAGTGGTACTGGAGGAAGACGGGGTGGCTAACATTGAGTCAGGAGTAGCAGGATAGACAAATGGTGGAGGGGACGGAATGAGCAGGAGGAGAGGAGGCAGCATTGCTTTGCAGGCGCTGTAAAAGCGCTAGTGTCTTTTGACGTCATTTGCCGGAAGGCCAGCGGAAACGCAGCCAACTTTATGTTCTATTCATTATCGCAACAAAGCCTTGGCAATTTTTTTTTTTGCAGGCATATAGAATTACAGGGGTCCTGAAATACCTTCTGCCGATGCATGGATGTACATGTAACCAATAAGACAATGTATTAGCAATCTCCCTCCCGCAAGAATTTTGTTGAAGCGATGAGTATTAGCTGAGAATCGTAAATCAAAAACCGCGCATTATCGTCGCGCCGCGTTTTCCTCCTCCTTTCAACTTACTCTCCGCTGTTGACGGCGCGACAGCCTTCCCTCCCGTGATGCTGCGCTCCTCGGCGGTGCCGTACTTCCGCTATCGCGCTCCTCATACTGCCGTCTGCTACTACAGCCTTTGTTGACACCTTGAATCCCTCACTCCGCTCAAGGCTGGAAAAGCGAACGAGAAATCTGGCGCATTTGTGCGGCGGCCTGGCCTTGCCCTTTCGCGGTGTGCGTTGCTGCAGGGCATCACGTGACTTTTATTCGGCGGCGAACTCGCAGCCGCTGGGGGAGGACCGATGCACCGCGCACTGTTTACCCAAAAAGCGCCGTATCAGATGTCGCACCTCTGGCCGGGTCTTATTTTGCGGTGGTGTAATTCTTGCTGGCGGCGCGTGTGAAAAAGACATTTTAAAAAACCGATACAGAACCCGTGCACAAAACTGTTTCAATCATGTGACCAGTCTTGGGGCGACGCGTGGTGGAGAGCGGCAACGTTGGCAAACTGCTCCGGCGCGGCTCTGAGCTTTCTAGCGCTGGAGCGAGTGCCATTTCTTTGACAATCTCAAACATCGGTTGCCTTGGCAACAAGGCACAAACCGCCACAGAAGTCAGTTACGGTTGCGTGATCCCGGTTCAGCTCGGGGCCCACCCTCGCGACATGTGGGCACTGCAGGCGTACCACTCACTCCCATTGGGAAGTGTGAGATGCGTTTGGCATTACAGGAGGCGATGGTGTGGGTGTTGTGGACGCCTTTTTTTTCGCGATGAAATGCGACGTTGTGCTTCTGCGGGTGGATAGTGCTTCCCATGGTCTGGATTATCTTTCTCGAGTGACGTATGCGACTACACTCACCTCGCATGGGGTATTTACAGTGTGCGTGGCTAAAAGCCATCTCGGCTTGTGCGCCAGAGTTTTAGTGACTTGCTGTTCGTCCCCGCAACCGCGCGCGAGGTGAGTGCCGAATTTACGACGGGCAGGAGAAGGCACCCATCGTCTGTCAATCGCGGTTCAGATCTGCAACGCATGTTGTGACGTTGTGTTCGTTCGAAACGCATCTCTGGATTGTTTTGAAGTGGAATAAAATGTATCCGTCAAACCCGGGCATTCGGCTGAGGGCCGTTCTCTTCGATTGCACGAAAGAAGTGCCACGGGGCTTCAACGCTTTCTTTATGAACGTACTGAGGTAAGAGAATATCCATGTCGTGTTATGGCCGTGTTGCATTCAATACGAACGGTTAAGCGTTTGTTTGCACTTGTTTCGTTTGTCGTAAAATGTCCAAGCACTCCGACACTCCGCTGGCAGATCAGCCGGCGAGCCGGCGCTGAGCAGACAACTCATCTCTTTGCCGGAAGTGCGTGAAAAAGCAGCCCAATAGCAGGATGTCTAGCTCATGACGAACATCTGGGAATCGATGATGTAGACATGTGAAGATGGCGGCGTCCAAAATCACGAAGGAAAGGGTGAGAAAAAAGCGACAAACTTTGCAACAAAAGGGTGAGAGTAATACTTGACCCAGCTGACCTTGACGACCCAATCTAACGATTGCGCTACTTCATTTAGTGTGCTCAAAACGCCTTTCAGGGCCCCTTTAAGGCGTAACGTCCTGCCTTACTATGTGCCAATCAACGTCAAATTCATGTGCAAAGCTGCGGCCACCAGTTGATGTTATAGCTTGAAGTGCAACGTTGGACAACAAAATCTTTGCTATCGTAAACGAACGGAACATTATTTTAAAGCATTTTTTCTGTAAGTGATAGAAAT
Organism: Haemaphysalis longicornis; assembly: GCA_013339765.2. Classification (NCBI taxonomy): domain Eukaryota; kingdom Metazoa; phylum Arthropoda; class Arachnida; order Ixodida; family Ixodidae; genus Haemaphysalis; species Haemaphysalis longicornis. Next base: position 18,346 of record JABSTR010002220.1, read on the forward strand.
TCAGTCAGTCTCTGCTATTTTCTTGTGGTTGTGTTCTCTATAGTAAAACATTTTCCTGTAAATGATAGACAGAAAGGTGTTCATTATGACGAGTAATTTATCTATATTTATCACACAGATGACGCGGGATCGGGCAATCAAGCACATAAGCACACCTTTTAATGCTTTCAGCGTTGGTGAATTACTGATGTTCCACGTGAGTCTTGTTCAGGTACATTTCTACAAAAAAATTCCAAATTGAATATTTTTCAAGCATTCTAAAGTGTGACTGGTGGTGAACAATAAATTGGGACAGTGACAGTGGACAGTAACGTTGGTCTTTTAAACTGATTTCAATCAAAATGAAATGAACATTGGCTGGCAGAATTCTGATGCTAATGTGTTTTATTTGTGTCTCAGTAAGGTTTCACTAGACTGAATTTGTGATTCTGCATTTTCAAACTACGTTTTCTGTTGTTTCCTTGGTGTGGTCATCACATTTTTTTTTTCAACTTCTCTAACCCTTTGAGGGTCGAATTTTTTCGCCACATGCGACCCCCCCCCCCAGGGTCAATTTTTGTTATTGATTTAAATTCTTCGGACGAATCTGTTGCGAGAAAAAAATTATCGTATTTTTTGGGGGTGACCATAAAAAGACAAAAAATCGTTTGTGTTGTTACATGCATGTGGTTTATTCATGAGTAACACAAGAAAAAATCCAAATAAAAACGAGAGAGTAACAAGCCGGCACCTTTAGAGTGAATCGAAATCAGATAGACATCAGTTTCGCGGATGCAAAAAGCGGGAAGCGCCCGGAGGACGATACCGAAACCAGCCGCTGCGCGCGCTACCGCGGCCGGATGCGCGAGCGATAGACAGCGCACACAAAAAAATTCTCTCCATCTTCCCGCGAGGGGAACCCTGGGGTGATGCAAGGCATCTCACGGGGTTCAATTCGCTGGAGCTGGTTACGGTTGCGTCAGCCAACGCGGTAGCAGGCATGTTAGTGTCCATTTCAACTCATCGGAGCAGCAGGTGGAGCAGCAGTCAGAGCAGTAGCACCGAGAGCGACTGACGGAGCGACTGAGGAGCGCGCCGCAGATACCGTGGTTATATCGCCGCTCCGCGAGATAGAGTGATGCGAGAGAGACGCGCATGCGCGCTAACGCACATCTGGCATGGGAGGAGAACGAGAGAGAGTGTAGCATACGCGCGCTAACGGCGCGCTGACGCACAGCTGGCATGGCGAGGAGAACGCGCTAACGCAGCTGGCAGGCGAAGGGAAAGGAGGAGGGTTGCGGACGCATGCACGCCTGATGGAAGGACAGGCCTAGTGTAAGAGATGCCTTGCATCTAAAAATTACACCATCTCCCCGAAGGGAATTGGTGATGCCACGGAGCAAGAATTAAATAGGAGGGGAAACTGAGCTTCCTGGGGAAGCCTGATAACGTCACAAGCACTTGGCGATCGTCAAGAGTCCGGCATCTGGCGGCAAGCGAAGGAAGTGCGCGGTCATCGCCACGGCCGGCGCGCGTTCTGTTCGCGCTCGCCCAGTCCAGCCCGGCCGCGGCATCGCGTCGGCATTTCGCGGGGCCGCCAAAACATTCCGTGGCCGAAGCAAGAGTGTGCGCGCTCTTCTGCGCTTCCGTTGGCTGAAGAGCCAGCCTTCGCGATTAATTTTCTGTCAAATTAAACCGGCCGGTACGAACGGATAAAAGGGGTATTTTCTTTTAATGCGTAAGCAATCTTGCGCGAGCACCAAGCCGAAAATACAAGCCTTGTAAACGCAAAAAATGGTTCGGTCGGCACCAGAATCCCGGGACGCTCGCCGCCGAGTCTGTACACAAAGCAGCCGCGTCGGCGGATTGCCTCGAAAGCGCGTCATCCCTATTTCATATTTGCCGCGCTTTCGAGGCGCTTTTTCAAAGAAAGTGCTACGAGTTGTGCCGCGCTTCCGCCAGATGGCGCCACGGGTCCAGCGACCGAGAGAAGACGCAGTGAAACATCCCCCTCGCGAGGGGCACGATCAAATGCAGAGCATTTCCGGGGGCGCAAGACGTTAAGTAGTTTGCGTTACGTTAATGTTGTTGCACTTGTGGCAACTGCTGACGAGAGAGCGCTCGTCAGCAGTAATTTGAATGAGTCAGCGATATAAGGCGCGTACGTAGCGTCCCATTCTGCGTCGGCTTTGTGGCGCAGTAGAGCACCATGTACATTGCGTTCCGCCCGCAGGGTCGAGGGATCGAAACCGGGCGCCGGATAGTATTTTTTTTTAATATAGTAGGGAGGGGTGCGGTGCGGACTACGGACGTCAACGCGGGTGACGTCGTGAGTTACTGAAATGCTCTGCAAAAAAAAAAAAAAACAGTAAACGCACGACCTTATCTCGCGTGCGATTCGCTCGAAGTGAGTTGAGTTCACCGGCCAATTTATGACGCGCGCACGCGCGCGCGCGCTCTACGTCCGAGATAAACGCGCGTTCCGTCCCCGCTTCGCGCAGCAGCTCGAGCGCATAGCGATTCACGCCTTGTGGCGAATGGTGAAAACAACAGTATTGCTTTTAATACATTCAACCAGGTGCCGCTGTCAAATTGTTCGCCGCCGCAGCTGCGGAGCTCCATAGGCCACCGTGGTTATCATCGCGCCGGCCACCTCGAGCGCGTCCTGTAGGGGCGCCACTGAAATCCCCCTAGCGGCCCGTCTCGAAAGCAGGCGCGAGAGTCCGCGCCCCGCTCCCCAGTGCCGCCGCTGCTTTTGCGGCACGTTCACGACTGAGATTTACCGTTTGTGGGCGTTTGAAATTCATGTTTGTGTGGAGCAGTCACTCTGTTCCCAAATGGGGTGTGTTTACGAGAGTGTAAATGTTTGCGACGAGATCTTAGTGTGGTATTTTCGGTCTGTATAAGCGCCAGGTGTGTGCCACAGGCCAGCGTGGCGGAACCGGCGTATTTTTTTTTTTTTTTTGCAAGAGTTTGCCTTACGGCATAACAGTCATATATACAACATTACATTTGTTTCACGCAGAAATGTCAACAGAGACCGGTACTGAGGGCCCCACATCCACCGCTGTAGATCAGGGGGTCTCCCAGGATGGAGCCCTGTGCCCCGGAGGTGTTGCAGGCGAGAGGTTTGAAGGGCAGGGCAGGTCCATAGAAGGTGGCTCGTGTCGGCTTCAGACGCAGGGACCGTACAAAAGGGACAGGTGTCCGCAAACAGTGCGCGATAGCGGGAAGGCCAAGCGTGGGTCACTGCTGGGGATAATGCCACCCCAACTCGAAGCCTCCGCAGCAGGACCTTCTCCCAGCGAGCGAGCCCACTGGGGAGGTCGGTTCCACGCGGTGGAAGTAAAGCACGCGTGGCGCGGCGGAGGTTCTCCTTTTCCACCAGCAGTTCTTCTAGGGTGGACACCGGAAGAAGTGGCAGCGGCCTTTGTAGGTCTATACGGCGACAGGCGCGATCCGCCGCTATGTGGGCAGGAAGCATGTCCCGGCGAACCCACAATACACGCACAGGGCATGGGTATGTGTCCAGGATCGCGTGAATACGTGCCGACATGCTGGTGCTACGCGCAACGCGACGTAGATCACGTATCGCCGTCGTTGAGTCCGTGTAAATTTCCAGTTTCACACCGGTAGTTACTGTCGATGAGAGCGCTTGGAGACCATCCCGAATGCAGTAAGTTCTGCCAACAGGCTTGGGAGAGGTCGGAGGGTCTCGTAGGCGCAGCACTGGTTTAAGGTTGGGTGAGAGGGACAAGCCAAGGCTGTGGTTACGAGGCAGTCGTGTGCCCCGGCGTCCACGAAAGCCTGCATGACTCGTGGCCGCGTCGCAGGCGCCCAGTGACGGACATGAAGGAGGGCTGCATCCGGAGGTTGATGAAGGCCAGAGGTTCGGACATGTAGCCTTGCCAGAGGCTTGTTGTCCGTCACCTGATGGTAGAGCCAGGGCGGTCTAGCCGCAGAAAAGGCTGGCATCGTATCAGGAACGTGGCCCATATATGCAGCGAGAGCCGCTGCCTCCGGTACATATCCACGCTTAGCAGGCGAGCGGAACGACGCTGATGGAATGATCTCATCTAGGGTGTTTAGCTGCGGCTTCGGCTTGTAGCGGCGGGATTGGTGTTATGCGAGGGAGGCCAGTAATTGTGCGCATGGCGGCCCTGTTGATGGCCTCAAGCCGAGCCCAGTCCGCTTGCGTCATGTGCTGGAACTGGGCCTGATACACAAGCCGTGGCTGTAGTACGGCGCGCACTAGGAGACGGGCAATCGTCCAGCAGGCCCCGCCAGACTTCTGAGCGATGCGGCGAACGAGGTGGAGCATCTGTCCGGCTTTCTGTCGAGCAGATCGGAGCCACTGAGCTGCTGACCCTGATGCCGATATTTCTAGTCCTAGGACCCGAAGACGGTCAACCACGGGTATGTCGTTCCCATTCAGTTGCAGTGAAATGGGAGACACTGCAAGGAGGCGGCGGCCCCAAGCGTTGGCCACGGGAAGTAAAGCAGTCTTCTCTTGCGAGAGAGTGAGGCCCGCATACTCGCACCATCTCTGGCAGTCTGTTAGTGCTTGCTGGAGGCACTCGGCTTGTCGTGACAGGTCTGGATGCACTGACCACACCGTAATGTCATCCGCGTACATGAGGAAATATAGATCTCGGATTGAAGCAAGGTGCCAAGCTAGCGGCAACATGACGATGTTGAAAAGAAGCGGAGACAGAACAGACCCTTGTGGTACGCCTCGGACTGGTGTAAAGTGACCGAAACTTGCTCCGTTGATGCGGATGGAAAAAGAACGGTGTTGAAGGAAGTATCGGACGAAATCGCAGACTTTGTCTGGAAGGTGGAGGCCATTAGAACTTGTAGGATGGCAGCGTGACTAACGTTGTCATACGCCTTGCATATGTCCATGGCGAGCACAGATCTCACACGGCGGGATCGGCCTCCAACTAAAACCATAGATGAGAGGTATTCCAACCCATCCTCAGTACCGAGATAGGGCCTGAATCCAATTTTCGCCGGGTGATACCATTGAAAGGTATCAAGCCACCACTGAAGCCGTGTTGCAAGCATTCGCTCTAACAACTTGCACAGCGTCGATGTCAGGGCGATGGGGCGCAAGTTCTGAAGTACATGTGGTGGTTTCCCGGGCTTTGGAATGGGAACAATATCCGCCCGAAGCCAAGAGTCAGGTAGTTGACCGGAGAGCCACACCTGATTAACCGAGTCCAAAAGCGGCACGAGGGCTGGGTCGTCGATGTTCTTGTACACCTCGTAAGTTATGCCGTCGGGACCCGGAGTAGTCCGCTGTTTAGCGTGGTCGATCGCTGCCAGGAATTCAGCCACTGTAAACGGTGCCTGGATTCCCAAAACGGCTTCATGAGTAGGCCGTAATCCAACACCGTTAGGCAGGGGGAACGGAGACGGCATGGCGACTGGCACAACGTCAAATGCAGGAAACAAGGCCCGAGCAACGTCGGGGGCGAATTGTGCCGGATCCTTGTTTGACGCAATACAAGCGCTGGCAGCTGCATCCGGAGGGCGACTGCCCGATTCCATTGCGCGAAACGTGCGCCAGACAGACGCCGTTGAGGAAGATGGGCCTAGAGAGGCGCACCAGTCAAGCCAGCGCTACCTCGACAGTCTTTTTTCGTGCCGCCTGGCAGCAGCGGTAAGGCGCTGATACTGAAGCCTGGCTGGTAGGGACGAAGGATCCCGTGCAGAAATTACTTCAGCTTGCTTGCGCTGAGCCCAAAGCTGCAGGAGCCGAAGATCGGGCTTTGGGCGGGACTCCTCCACCCACGTATGTTGAGAGGAGTCCATGAGGACACGCCGAAAAAGAGCGGTGGGATCCGAGATGGGCTCCGAAAAGGATGCATTCAGTGTGGAACGGAAGGTGTCCCAGTTCACCACTGTGCAACGGCGACGAAGGCGACCCGTCGACTCTGGAATAAGGCCCAGGCGAATGGGGTGATGGTTGCTGCCCCAGCAGTCAGCTTCACGTTGCCAGGATACCGTTTGTGCACCCAGCCACCACGACAAGTCAGGTGAATAGGGGGGCATCCGTACGTGGGTACACCGGCGTGTTGGGCTAGGAACCGGCGTATGATGGAGCCGATTGTAGTTAAACTGACCTGAATTACCCGCCGCGGTGGCTCAGTGGCTAAGGCGTTGCGCTGCTTAGCACGAGGTCGCGGGTTCGATTCCCGGCCGCGGCGGCCGCTTTTCTGATGGAGGCGAAAAGCAAAAACGCCCGTGTGTACGAGATTTCGGCGAACGATAAAGATCCCCAGGTGGTCAAAATTAATCCGGAGCCCTCCACTACGGCGCGCCTCATCGCCTGCGTTGCGTCGGCGCGTTAAACCCAACAATCAATCAATACACTGACCTGAATTTACTAGCCGTGTCTCCGTAACCACCGGTTCCTCAGATGTTCATGCTACGGCTATACACTACGATTTAAATCGGTTTTGTGCGCTTACATAATCAGCGGAGCACTCATACCTGACAGCACACCAGTTACGTTTGCCAATATTATACCTCAGATATTGATCACCACCATTTACAAGCCAGTCTGTGTTAATTTCGGGAATATTCAACAAAAGTACGATGGACAATGCATAATTATACTCGGGGATCAGCACACGACAGAGTCGTCTTGTCGTGAGGTGCGCGCCCGCAGACCTTCATTTGCTACATATATCCTCTGCTAGCAGCGCGGAGACGGGCTTACAATAATCCGCGTCCGCGGACTAAATGCTTCTTCGAAATATCGTATATGGGCACAGGGAGCCTGCAGAATAAACAGAACTGAAATCAGAGGGCCTTATCACATACCACACTCTCCCAACGACACATTACATCGCTTGTTGAACAGCCTACCCTGTATACTTCCAAAAATGCGTCCGCCGTACGATCAGCTCTTCGTTGAAGTAGAAAAACAAAAGGAAAGTGAACGCGAGATTTATGTGTGGGATTACTAAAACGTTCATTGCTTGATTCCGCTCCGCATTTGTACACGGCGTACCCCCCCCCCCACCGATTTCTCGGCGAAATAGCAGTGCATTTCGCGTATAGTTGGTCTAGTGAAACCTACCTGGCTTAAGTTTAGACGAACGTCTTTAGCATGCCAGAAGCTGCACTGTTTTTTTTTTCATTTCCGTTAGAGCTACCCATGAAACGCAAAAAGGGCTATTGTAAATCTAAAAGACATCTACACAAGACGATTCGAACTGCTTAGAGACATCTTGGCCAAGAAGTTATTTATAAAAGCCGTCCTGAAGAAGTCTTGTAGCTGTGCTAACGCGACGCTTATAGCCGTCTATCTGGGTGCTTGCAAGACACCTACAGGACTTCTTGTAGGATGTCTCAGCACCTTCTTGTGGATGTCTATACAACTTCTTTTCAAAGAGTTTTAAGAACTTTTCAAGAGGTTTCAGGAATTACGTTATCCACGTTTACTCAGGGGTTCCTTCGTGGCACCCGCTAAATTCTTTCTCTGTACACACAGGCTAGCCTGAAATATAGCTACGAGCTGTCCCCACAAGTGACGCACCCAGCAGCTGCTTTTGGAACACTGACTCGACTGCCCGCTGTTCTCCGAATAAATATCTTTGCTTAAACTGGCACGCAGTTTAAAAGATACTTAATCGGAGAAGGGCTGGCTCATTGTTGAGTGTTCTGGAAGCAACCACTGGGCATGTTAATTGTTGACAGCTGGCAGCAACATCCACATCCGGCCTGTGTGAACAGAGAGAAGCATCAAGCGGGCAGCACAACTGAAGGTGATGTTAGCACAACATAAATAGGGGGTATTCGCATAAACTCACAAGAATAGAGTTGCTTGATGCCAGCTAGGTCTCATTTCACATGTTTTGTGTCCTGTGTACAACAAAATGATAAAATCAACCTGTAATCTTTTGAAAACCAAGCTTTATTTGTAGTGCAACATTAGGTATATGCATTAAAGCAGAAAGAATTACAGGAGAAAGCTCTCACAAAAAAGGTAACCGTCAACCTGCTATATACTTATAAGCAGGGATGATAGCTTCATGTGGCAGTCATCAGCAGTCTGGCTTGTTCCCATGAAGCTGAGTGTCCTTGCTTCTTGCCTCCAGGCGTGTTGCCCGTGCCAGCAGCATGCCTGGGTAGAACACAAGGCTCTGTGTCACTTACAATGTGTACCAGTAGTGAGCAGTGAAAGGTATCAGACAGACAGCTACTTATTAAATTTCGTTGATGCGAAAGCAAGCCAGACAAGCCTTCCTGCTTGGGCCCCTTAGGTTCCGCAGTATGTATTAAATAAAAAAAAAAGGTTCGTTGGGGCGAAGACTGTGTTGCACTGACTTCTCTGGCTAACTGATGGAGAATTAGAAATTTTTCGTCGAAACGGAAATTTCTTTGAAGCGGAGTTCATTTTAGTGGGGTTCAACTGTATTATTGATGGGTATAGGTGCCAGAAAGCAAGTATAAGAATTAAGGCTGCAGTAATTTTTATCCTTTACTAAAATGAATGAATTTCCAGGAAGACAGAAAGGAATGGGCACCAGCAGCTGTAAATTGTCACACCTAGGGATGGACTAGGTATGTCCACTCGTGTGGGGAGTGGCGGAGGGCATGACAGGCAGCTAGAGAGGAGAGACACAGGCACGAGGGGGTATTGATTATGTTTTACGCGCCGACGCTACACAGGCGATGAGGTGCGCCATAGTGGAGGGCCCCAGATTAACATTTTGACCACCTGCATGGGATCTCGAGCACAAGGGCGTTTTTGCTTTCGACCTCCATCAGAAAAGCGGCCGCCACAATTGAGAAGCGAACCTGCGACCTCAGGCTCAGCTGAACGCGTTAGCCACTGAGCCACAGCGGCGGGTTGTGGGGTATTAAAAGGACACCGAAGTGAATTTGTCAAGTTCCTGTTATTTTTGTTTGAACTGCATATAATGGCTTAAAGAAACACACTTTTCATCGTTTATCCTGTCGATAAGGCGGTATTTATTTTATGAGGCCTGAAAGGGGAAAAACTGCCATGCGCGGTCTTAGGCAGCCACAGCAACTAAAGCAGTGACGTTCATACAAGTTACTACGTAATTGGACAATGTCCAAGATTAGTATTCAAACCAGTTTGTTTCGGTTCTGTAAAATACCGTATTTACTCGCATAATTTGCACACCCTTAAGTTTTGCCAGGTTTACAGAAACGACAAAGTTTTGCCAGATTTACAGAAACAGCGCCAAAATTGTGAATTTAGTATAGAAAATACCGCCCAAAAACAAATAAACCACTTTAAAAAATAAAAAGTGCTGTGGTATTTGAGCTTGCGAATGCATAACCAATATACCTAGTGCTCCAGATCACTCTGCCATAAGCCAGTGTTGGCAAGGGCAGAAGTATAATGTATATAATGTATACCCAGTTCACATTTTTATCTAGATTCGGCATTCCAAGCAGCCCAGACGACTATTTCTTGAATAGCGCTTGTGCAGTAAGCATCCCTCAAATTTTCACAAATACCTCACCTTTAGTGACTGCATTCCTTTAGCAGAAAAGCGTTCACAGATGTGTGATCGTGCTGGTGACTGCTGTGCTAGTTCACCCAGCACAAAAAGCGCTTCATGCATCCTGATTTTTCCCTGTATGGTAAGTTTCAGTTGACCTTATTCCCTTAGTACCTATATTAAGTAGAATAGAATGCAAGCTTGGGCTAGTTGGTACATTCCGAAAAAGAAAACTGCGATTAAAACGAGGACACAAGAGAAGACGACTAGACACACAGGGCGCAGACTAGCAAGTGATTTTTTATTTGAGTGAAAAACACATCATGAAGGAAACTGCGATCTACACATGTGCGATAACCTAGGGCACAGGAATAAGATGAACAACCAAATCACACCCAAAAGTCCAGTCACGAAACGCAATCTCGGTGCTTAGTAGAGACACCGACGGTGAACTGACTCAATCTTCGCCTTTTTCTTCAGAATCACGTACTCTGCAAAAATCTCCCTCCTGCGCGCACCCCTGTAATGCTTTGTAAATTCGCATGCTTCGAGGCGTGGCGCACAGCCTTTGCAGTCTTTACAGTGGGTGGCCAGGTTGCTGCCGGTAAAAGTGCGGAGGCTGTCGGCGTGTACCCTCAGTCGATCATTAATGCATCGGCCCGTTTAGCCAATGTGCAATCATCCACTGGACAAGGGGGTTTCGTAGATGACGCATGCTTGACAGTTAGAAAAGCGCTTCTCATGTCTTTTCCAGCACCCCGCATGTCTATTTTCTTCGGTGTTTACACGCTTACACAACTTGTGTAGCTTGTTAGGTGCCGAAAAAACAACACGAACCCCCATCTTTTCCTAGCTTTCTTGATCCTGTGCCCAACATTATGGACGTAAGGTAAAACGGCCATCTTGTCGCCCTTGCCCCGTTCGCACGTCGTCTTCTTGGTGCGTGACTCGACAAAAAGCTTCTTGCCAACTGCCAAGATAAGGTCGCAAGGAAACCCTGCTTCCTTCAGTCGCTCCACCTGTGAACAGAAACTCGCCTCAGCTTGGTGTGTGCGCGAGCGCTGCAGCGCATTCCCGAGAGCTGACGTGAACTGAAGCAGTCCTTTTTGGATCGAGGGGAATAGATCCACACACATGGTCACGGTTCACCTTGGGCTCCATATCCAAAAACTGCATCAATCCCCGACCGGTGCTTCTATTGTTTACGAAAAGACATTGAGGGTGGAATGAAAGAGTTCAAAAACACTTCTTCAACTTGATGTGTAGTGCCCTCTGAATTGAGCTGCTACAGCACTAGGAAGTCGTCAATGAAGCGGAAAATCTTAGTGACGTTAGTGCAAAGCAACGGAAGCAACTGACGAAGTTTTCTGTCGTTCGGGCCCCCGCATGAACGATTTGGCACAACCGGCGGTTGTGACTCTGCGACGGTGCCAGCGGCCCAACCAGCTGAGCCAATTCAAGGGGTGTGTGGTCGTTCCTATGTTCCTAAGGACGGCGTATGTATAGGGTCGTGTCTTGCCCCAATATTCAGTGACCTGCCTACTCGCACGTTTCGACAGAAAACTTCGTCAGTTGCTTCTGTTGCTCTGCACTTTTCAGCCCCGGGGCGTGACGCGAACGCCTACAGCCTGTCATAGGCGGGTAACTGGCGGGAACCCTTTTATGCCACCTTGGCATCAAGGCTGCCAGAACCGAGGCCCTCGCTAAGCTTTCGCACGATAATAGGGTTTGGAAACGAGGTGCACGTTAGGAAATACAGAAAGAAATGCCGGCAGTCTACAACGCAAAGAAGGCATAGGGGAATGGTTAGACAATTTTTACCGTTAGTGACGTTACATTATTTCTTTTATTAATTGCGTGAGAAAGAAAGAGAGAAAAACACGCTCCCAGAGCGGGGACCGAACCCACGCCTTTCGATTAGATCTCGAATGCCTTACCAATTCGGCTATCTGGGCGACTGTGTTCTCCTTCACTTTCTGGGCCGAGAGCCATATTTACTATTAGAGAGTTTTAGCAGTCCGTCCGTTCTGTTGGTTACGTTGTTACCAGGTTTCCCGGGACCGGTCTGCGCCTGCGCGCGCGGAAGGGCAAGGAGGAAGGGCGAGGAGGCGCGGACATGGCGAAAGCAGGCCCGCGGAACTAATCCCCCTACCGCGACGAATGCCCAAGTGCCCAGACGGGTCCCGGTCAACCCGGTAACAATGCACACGACGGAACGAACGGACTGCTAAACTCTAATATCCGCATCCGCGAAGTGAAGTTCGCATACCTAGAAAAAATATTACCTCCAATAAGCAAAGCCTTCGGTGCTTGACATACAAAAGTGCGGATTGGGAGCCAGTTACACATGCACGTGTATACTCTTGAAATGAAAGCGCAATTCTGTACCAAAATGAGAAAAAAAAAGCTTACCCTGGAATTCTCGGTGACAGTGAGGCTTTCTCGCGGCACCCCGTGTATCCATGCATTCCTCAGCCTTTCTTCCCTCGCGAACTTGAAAACGTGTATCTTCGTGTCCGCGGTGTAGTCGCCGCGGCATCGTCGTACACAGCACTTGCACGGTATCTCAGCGAACTTCCTTTGACTTTTCCAAAATTTTGAGACGCGGAAACACTCGCAGAAACGCGCAAAAAACGAGGGACTCGACGGCAAAGAGACGCACGTGGAAAAAGACACGCCGGGGAATGCCGAATGTGCGGGACAGTAGGGGCACCCTGCAGCCGGACGTGTGATTCCGCGATGTCGCGGTGACAGGATGGGTGATCGCCTCCGCGGGGCTCGTCAGCCGTCCTATGACGTAGCGCGGGTGGAAAGGGCGAAGAACTTAGGCTTTCTCCCTTTCCAGTCGGTGTTGGTACGAACCCACCACGAGCTGCCGAGAGAGAAAAAAGAAAAATTACACCATCCTTCCGCAGGGGAACCCTGAGTATGCGAAGCAGGCATTGAATCGATTCAAGTGCCAATTAGTTTTCAATTAGTTGTTTCCGTGAGGTTGAGGTACGTAGCTACCGTTATACTTACCGTTTGGTTTCCGTAGTAACTACCACACCTTTCACTTACCGGAACTGCGAAATGGGAAATTGCGTTGACCCCATGGCTGTTTCGCCTACTACTCCGGGTTCCCGTATACGGGAAGATGGTGTAATTTTATTGGTGGGGGTGGGGGGTGTTAAAGTGGAGAGGCATTAGAGAGAGAGACGTTGTACGTGGTATGAGTTTGTCTTTATTTAGGCATTATCATCATCATGTTCAACGTATATGACGTCGAGCTGTGGTCGGCGTTCCGCTTTGATTATGGCCTGTGAAATGTAAAGTCAAGGGCTGTTGTAGTGGATAAACCGTAAAGTTGCTGAAGATGAGGTCGATGCACGTTCCCCGGATGGTTGTGGGCTGCTTGTAATCACGGCCCGCCGAGACTCGCCGACGCACGCCGCTGCCGACGACGATGAAACGTCGAAGGCGCGTGAAGCGTGATCCAGGAAGACACCGGCAACACTGTAGCTTCAGGAGCCCTTAAAGGAGAAGCGTGCTCGTCGCGTGCGCCCTAGTGGGGGTTGAACAAGGGCGGCCACCTCCGTGACGGCCTTGTACTGTAGGTTCCAGTGGTTCCAGAGTCGCATGATGTAAGTAAGTCGCACGTACTTCTGTGTATACGCTACTACGACTGGCTCCCCATTGCGACTTCGAACTTAAGACTCCAAGTTCTCCGGCAGGCCGAAACGCGGAGCCTCCATGCATACGGTGCGAAAGTGCTAAATAAGTGTGCCGCTCAGCTGTGGCGAAGTACCCTCAAAGTACTCCATTACAGACTAACTAAAAGTGGTACTCCCCCACCACCCGCTCAAGTCTTGACCGGTCAGGTCAAGTCACTGCCGCGGCGCCACCTCATCTCACTGAAATAAGCCTTCTTTGGGTTCCTGGACATGCGGGCCTCACATTCAACGAGACCGCAGACTCTCTAGCAAGGATCGCATTCTCTGGGCCTGTTGTAGACGTCGTTGAACCAACACTTTTAATTGTCGCTGCTAGGCACCGCAAATTGTTGAAACGCAGCAAAAGTCAGTTTTATTGTCTTTAAGAGATTCTGATCATCTAAAATTCTCGTGGAAACCGAATGACCCCCTTCGCACAACTTACAGGTTATTATTACAGCCCTATATGCTGCCGGGTACCCCAGTTAAATAGGTACTTACACAGGTCTCGTCTGGCGCCAACAGCTGTGTGTGCAGCTATTGTAATACTGTAATGATGAATCTGTCGACTACAACATCTTGCCATGGCGACGTTTTCACGTCTCAGGCATCAGTTTCTAATGTGCCGCTGCGTAGTCTGCGGATAGTCCTATCATTGCCGGCTCTATAGGCTCCGTGCGCTGGTATGGTGACGACACAAGCGCCTGAACAACTAGCGCCATCTACGGCCACTGGAGGCATTTATCGGATGTTGTGGTCGTCCCTTGCGCCCTTCCCCGTACTGCCCGTGCTACGCTCCGATGACTGATTGCTCAAACCAGCGCGCTCGTTTTAACGGTTTTAGAGAGGTGGGAGATATTGTCTAGTTTTCTTTTTTGTCTAAGAAAACCTCAAAACGCGGTCGCCAGCTACACGCCGCAAACGATGTTTACTGCGTCCGGGAGGAGCTAGCGAACGCAACGGACCCGTCCGATGTTTCCAGCAATGGCGTTGGGCACATAACAGGCGTGACCCTGGGCCGCGACTTTTAGTTAAATGCGGGTACAGTGAATGGTTATGAGTTCAGTTGTAAACACGCGGCTCACGCATCTCTGCACTTTATTATGTGTTCAGTGAGTCTAAGCGAGGTAGGCGGGGGAAGCTGCACGCGCAAGGCCAGGTGCCAAGGCTCGCGTAAACATGCCGATGCAGTTGCTATGTTCGTCAACTCATAACGGTGAGCACCGGGCAGCTATTGCCAAATTTTAGCGCCGGTATCAACGCCGGTGTTCCAGCTCTGTCCGAATCAGCGAAATGTTAGTCGTATGGAGTTGGCCGCGATATCTGCGTCAAAGCAGCGGCCGAGGCCGCACGGGCAGATGCTCCGCGTGTACACCTAGGAAAGGGTAAGCAGCGATGAGCACCATAATACAGAAGAGGAATAAACGATACAGATTGCTTAAGCATAACCAACACGTAATGATTAAAATGCCGGGGAGGCATATAAGCTCAGCGACAAAAAAAAAAGAGAAAACGACCGACACCGTCACTGCTTCAAGATGATTGACGCGCATATTAATGGCCCATTCGTTTAGCTGCGGTGGTTGCCTGTGGGATCACTGCAGTTTTGTTTCGACCGTTACGCTGCGTCATATTCCGTAGCACTCAGGTAGGATTGCTGGGGTGTATGCTGGCGCGCTGAATTGTTCCCGATGAAGTTCGCGTTGCCTATGCAAGTTTCGCCGGGCGCCGGCTGTCGCAGGTCCCTTCCGAAGTTGATGCCGGGTGTGCACAGGGACAAGGTCCCCCTAGAGTACAAACCACATGCACACAAAACAGCAAAACGAACGCTTATGGCCAGAAGTCGATCAGCGTTGTTTACATTGCCCGTCGCACTGCGCGGGTTCATCGCTGTCGCCTTTCCGCTTCATTTCAAGGGAACCGAGATAAACATTTTTTTTCGTCAGCCTCCTCGCGACCTTTTTAAAATGTTGCGGGAGCCGTAGACCCAGCATAACATACAGAAATACGCACTACTAGCACTACTAGCTCGACTTTTTCACAACGACTGCGGAATCTCCGCCCGGTACAGCCGCTCCTTCGGGCTGACCAACATCCGATTTCTGACGGCGCCGCTGCTCGGCGGCGCTGCGGTCGCGCTCGAAACACCAGCGCACGGAGCCTATACTGTCATTCGGGGCTTCCGAAACGGGGTTCTGCCACCGGGGTGTTTGCTCTACCCTCATGCGCTTCACTGAAAATTTTAATAGATTAATTTCATGATTGACATTGGTTACTCTAGCCTTGAATTTTCAGTTTTCTTATGTCGTTTATGGATACAAAACGCTTTCCAAGCGGTCTAAATTATTTTTCTGAGCGCCTCGTAAGTAAATAAGAATTCTTTTTTATTTGCACTGTCTTCTGTTGATTGGCCGATCCCCTGATTATGTATGTGCCATACCTAAGGAAACAACAACAATAATAACCATAACTATTGTGACTCAGCTGGCCAGACCACAGGCTGTCTTTCTCAAGCATGCAATGTCGTTCTTTGGTCCCTATTGGTATCGGTCTCCATCGCCCACAGCTCATTTTTGCCAGTTCTTTGCTTACTCCATTAAAGGGGCCCTGAAAGCCACTTTGAGCACACTAAATGAAGTAGCGCAATCGTTAGATTGGGTCGTCAAGGTCATCTGGGCCAAGTATTACTTTTTTACGCGCAGCGGAAAGCTCACACTTTTGTTGCAAAGTTTGTCGCTTTTTTCTCACCCTTTCCTTCGTGTTTTTGGACGCCGCCATCTTCACATGTCTACATCATCGATTCCCAGATGTTCGTCATGAGCTAGACATCCTGCTATTGGGCGGCTTTTTCACGCACTTCCGGCTAAGAGATGAGTCGTCTGCTCAGCGTCGACTCGCCGGCTGATCTGCCAGCGTAGTGCCGGAGTGCTTGGACATTTTACGACAAACGAAACAAGTGTAAACAAACGCTTAACCGTTCGTATTGAATGCAACACGGCCATAACACGACATGGATATTCTCTTACCGGAGTACGTTCCATAAAGAAAGCGTTGAAGCCCCGTGGCACTTCTTTCGTGCAATCGCCGAGAACGCTCTGAGCCGAATGCCCGGGTTTGACGGATACATTTTTTTCCACTTCAAAACAATCCAGAGATGCGTTTCGAACGAACACAACGTCACAACATGCGTTGCAAGTCTGAACCGCGATTGACAGACGATGGGTTGCCTCCTCCTGCCCGTCGTAAATTCGGCACTCACCTCGCGCGCGGTTTGCGGGGACGAACAGCAAGTCACTTCACTCTGGCGCGCAAGCCGAGATGGCTTTTAGCCACGCACACTGCACATACCCCATGCGAGGTTGAGTCGTACGTCGCTCGAGAAAGATAATCCAGACCATGGGAAGCACTATCCACCCGCAGAAGCACAACGTCGCATTTCACCGCGAAACAAAGGCGTCCACAACACACACACCATCGCCTCCTGTAATGCCAAACGCATCTCACACTTCTTAATGAGTGTGAGTGGTACGTCTGCAGTGCCCACATGTCGCGAGGTGGGGCCCCGAGCTAAACCGGGATCACGCAACCGTAACTGACCTCTGGGGCGGTTTTGCCTTGTGGCCAAGGCAACGGATGTTTGAGATCGCAAAGAAAGGGCGCTCGCTCCAGCGCTAGAAAGCTCAGAGCCGCGCCGGAGCATGTTTTGCCAACGTTGCCGCTCTCCACCACGCGTCGCCCCAAGCTGAACTGCTCTCACATGATTGAAGCGTTTTGTGCACGGGTTCTGTATCAGTTTTAAAATGTCTTTTTCAGCATGGCGCCGGCAGGAATTACCACCACCGCAAAAATAAGACCCGGCACCAGCGGGGCCACATCTGATACGGCGCTTTTGGATAAACAGTGCGCGTGCATGAAAGGGACCGAGCGCAAGATCCTCCCCAGCGGCCGCGAGTTCGCCACCGATTAAAGTCACGTGGCTGCACTGGCAGCAACGCACCTCGCGAAAGGGCAAGGCCAGGCCACCGCACACATGCGAGCCAGATTTTTTCCGTTCGCTTATCCATCCTGAGCGGAGTGCGGAATTCATGGTGTCAAACAAAACTTGCCGTAGCAGACGGCAGTCGGAAGGGAGCGTAATGCGGAAGTACGTCACCGCTGACTAGCGCAGCATCATGGGAGGGAGTGCTCGCGCGCCGTCAACAGTTGAAAAGAGGAGGAAACGCGACGCGACGATGGTGGTGGTGGTGAAAACGTTTTATTGAGCTGGAACGGAGTTAGTTGAGCCGTTCCTCTCTTGTGGGGGGCGTCCTCAGTCCAGGAGGCCCTGGGCACGTGCGGCCAGTTGCGCCCGGGATATCAGCTGTTGCTGGTCACCCAGGTCGCCGCTAGCCAGCTGGCCCTCCCACTGCTCAGGGGTTGGGTTGGGAAGGGGGAGTAGAGTTGGGGTTAGGTGGCACTCCCACACCATGTGGTATAGGGTGCATGGGGATGGGCAGTGTTTGCACTTTGGAGAGTACTGTGTAGGATACATAGCATGAAGGCGTGTGCCATGAGGAAAGGTGTTGGTTTGCAGCCGTCGTAAGATGCACTCGTCGGTCTTGGGAAGGTTCGGATGGGGTGGAGAGAAGTGCTGGCGTTGTCGGCGTAAATGGGCAAGGATGTCAGCGTAGCGGAGGGGTATGGGCGGAGAAGCACTTGGGTCGTCGGCTCCCGTGGGTGCCCGGGGTATGAGGGCGCGGGCAGAGGCGTGGGCCGCCTCATTCCCAGGGAGAGCCGTGTGACCCGGTGTCCACACGATGCGGATATCGGGAATTGGCGCTGATCGTTGGGCAAGAATGCGGAGGGCAAGGGCCGAGATTCGTCCAGCTTGGTAGTGGCGGCAAGCGGTCTGGGAGTCTGTCAGGATCGTCACGTACTCTAGATCGGTGTGGGCGGCCAAGGCGATTGCAATTTCTTCTGCTGTTGTTATGTTGTTGGTAGGGGTGGTAGCTGAGTTCACAAGACTTCCTGTGGAGTCGACAACGGCTGACGTGTGGGCTGAGTGAGAGGAGTATGGAGAGGCATCCACGTATCGAGTGTCGTCCCGAGATCCGTACTTGACGTAGAGGTGGGCAGCCCGCGCCTTGCGGCGGCCTTGGTTATACGTTGGGTGCATATGGCGGGGTATAGGGGAGACAGTGATGTGACGACGGATAGCTGGTGGAATGCGTTGAAGAGTATGTTCCGGTGGGGGGAGCGGATAGCCGAGACGACTTAATATTGAGCGACCGGTGGTTGTCAGGAGGAGGCGTTCTTTTTGGCTGGTGAGATGCGCCTCGATGAGCTCCTCAAGGGTGTTGTGAACCCCGAGTTGTTGGAAACGGATTGTTGACGTGGTGATAGGTAGCCCAAGTGCCATTTTGTAACTTCTCAGTATGAGGGCGTTTAATTTATTACTTTCAGCAGGTTTTAGTGTGAGATACGGCGTGCCGTATGTTATGCGACTTATTAGGAGAGCCTGTACAAGGCTTACAGTGTCGCGCTCCTTAAGGCCTTGACGGCGGTGGGTGATTCGTCGAATGAGGCCGACTAGTTGCATTACGGTGGTTTGCAGTTGGGTGAGAGTTGCGTGGCCAGCCCCATCTTGTTGAATTTGAAGTCCTAGTACCCGAAGAACGGTCACCTTGGGAACGGGTTTACCCTGTATGGTGAGTGAGGGCTCAGGCGGTGGAGGTGGGCGTCTGCCACGAGAGCGGGCGCGGAGAACGAGTAGAGACGATTTTTCCGGGGCGCAAGTAAGTCCGCAGGTTGTCAAATAGGTGAGAGTGGCATTGATAGCTTGCTGGAGTGAGTCTTCCTGGTCGCCTACTGATCCACCAATAGTCCAGATGGTGAGGTCGTCGGCGTAGAGTGCGTAGTGAATGTGAGAAAGAGAGTCAAGAGCTGGTGGTAACCCGAGAAGTGCGACGTTGAAGAGGAGTGGGGATATTACTGAGCCTTGTGGCGTGCCCTTGGGTGGTGGGTGGAAAGCAGAGCTACGGAGGTCACCGATTCCGATCGTAGCTGTCCGGCCAGTTAAAAATTGACGTACGTAGTTGTAGGTGTGGAGGCCGCAATTGGTGCTTTGTAGGTTCTTTAAGATGGCAGCATGGGAGACATTGTCAAAGGCTCCTTTGACGTCTAGAGCCAGGATGGCTCGTGGGGTGGATGTGCTGAGATGGTCCAGAACCTCTTCTTTGATTTGGAGCAGGACGTCTTGCGTTGAAAGGTGAGCTCGAAAACCAATCATCGTATGCGGGACTAGATTGTTGTCTTCAAGATAGGCTGTAAGGCGAGTATGAATGAGGTGTTCGTAAAGCTTGCCTAGACATGATGTCAGGGAGATCGGGCGGAGATTATTAATGGAGAGCGGTTTGTGAGGTTTCGGGACAAGTGTTATATCCGCATGTCGCCACTGGGCTGGAACAGTGCCTTGGGTCCATTGCGAGTTGAAAAAGTCGAGTAGTGCTTGGAGAGAGTCGTTGTCGAGGTTACGCAGGGTTTTGTTATTGATGCGGTCGTGGCCGGGAGTGGTGTTGCGGGTGAGCTTGGCCAGGACGTCTTGAAGTTCTTGAATTGTAAAAGGGGCATCTAGGGTGGGATTTGGGGCCCCTGAGTAGTCTGGATGACCTATTGTAGAAGAAGGGGGAGGCCCAAATAGGGTGGTTTTGATATCGGAGAGTAGCTGGTCTTGGGGTCCGGGGTAGTTGTGAAGCAAACGTTTGAGGTGATGTGCCGTAGCAGATTTGGAGGGTTTGTCCCCGAGAAGCGATCGCAGTATGTGCCATGTCTTTGTAGTTCCAAGCGTTCCTTGCAAGCTGTTACAAAAGGTAGCCCAGTTTTGCTGATGTAGCGTGAGGGCGTATTGGGCTGCCTCTTGGGTGATCTCGTTGATCCGGCGGCGGAGTTTCTTGTTATGTTTTTGTTTTTTCCATCGGCGAAGTAGGCCCTTGCGGGCGTCTAATAAGTGGAGAAGATGAGCATCCATGACTGGGTTTTCGGAGGTAAGAGGGAGAGTTTTGCTGTGCCGGGATACGGTTTCTTGAATTTGAGAGACCCATTGATCAAGGTCCGTGATGGTGGTGGGGAGTGGGTTAGGATCTTCGCGAAAGGCTTTCCAGTCAGTAAGGGTAGCTTGTCCAATGCGCGTTTTTGCTTTATGTTGAGGGAGAGTCACTTGGATGATGTGGTGATCGCTTCCGAGGGTTTCGTCGAGGCGTTCCCAGATGAGGTGGGAGATGTTGCGTGAGAAGGTGAGGTCAGGGTTTGTATCACGGGTGACGCTGTTGCCAATTCGAGTGGGAGTGGTCAAGTCATTCCACAGAGATAGTTGGTGGTGATTCGCGGTTGTGAACAAATCCTGGCCTTTCCGTCTGTCCGAAGAGTAACCCCATGAGGTGTGGGGGGCATTGAAGTCCCCCAATAATAGTAAAGGGTGCCTATGAGAATGACAGAGGGCACGTTGGACGAGGTGGTCGAGCGAAGCGAGTGATTCTCGTGGGGGGCTATACACGTTAAGCAGGAATATACTAGGCGTGGTAGGCGAAGTAGGAAGAATTTCTATAAATGTATGGCCAATTTGGGAGTGAATGTCGATAATCTGCGCGGTGAGATGGCGTGCCACCAGGATTGCCGTGCGAGGGGAGGCTGGTGAGACGTGTGTTTCGTAATCCCGTAGGGTGACAGGGGCGGTATCAACTTCTTGGAGGGCAATGACATCTGGTTTTTTGTCCTGACTGAGATGTAAGAGGGAGATACGCTTGCTTTGAAATGAACGACAATTCCATTGCCATATGGTTAAGGGACGTTGTATGGCTTGCGGATTATTATTCATGTTGGAGTGCATCAAGAGTTGCTGCCATTTCCACGTCTCGTTGAGGGTAGGTCTTCTGTTTCTTTGGATATGGTGTATGTTCTCGACTTGAGAGGTCCGAGACTTGTTTCGTAAGGTTCACGAGCGCTGAGTTCATGGCCGTGATTTGTTGTTCGATTGCCTTTGTTCGTGTGGTGAGGGCGTCTTCTATTCGGAGGATGAGGTTGGTCGTTGTGGTTTGGGCCTCTGTGATTTTTCGATCGATGAGGACGGTTGTTTCCTCGGGCGATTGGAAGACTGGGAGTGTGTTGATCTTTTCTATTAGTAGCGCATTCTGAGTCTCTATCTGAATTAGGCGTTCCTGCGTTTGATGTTCAAGCTTGTCAACTCGTTCCATCAAGAGATTGAGTTGTCGTTGAAATTGAGCTTGTGCTTGGGAGAGTGTCAGTTCAGAGGGGGAAGAAGGTGGGGAAAGGGGTGTGTTGACAGGAGTAGGTAGAGGGGGGAAGTCGGCATGCTGAGCAGTGGGAAAAGGCGCAGCCACTTGCGACCAGCTTACCTGGGTGACGTGGTGGGAAGGCTTGGCTGGTAGAATGTTGAACTTCTGTGCGACGAGGTCGGCCGAAGTCTTGGGTTTCGTTGTTGTTCGGGGAAGAAAACGCTTGGGGCAGTCTTTACTCGCTGTGATGTGTGGAAGGGAGCACAGCTTGCAGCTGGGCTGGCAGTTGTGGTCGGAGGAGGGGCTCGGGGTGCCGCAAGCGATACACTTCGGCTCGTCCGGCCGCGGGCAAATGTCCTGTCTGTGGCCTACGTCGCCGCAAATGCGGCAAAACTGCACTGCTCGTCGGTACGGGCGGCACCTGGTCAGCAGACAGCCCACCTTTACGTAAAAGGGCACGTGGGGTCCCTGGAACGTCAAAAGGGCTGATGATGTTCGTCCCAGTAGTCTGGCGTGAAGTAGGCTGGGTCCATTGGCTGCCAGGAGGTCGTTTAGGTCTTCGTTGGAAATGCCTTCATCGAGGCCGTGTATGACGCCGCGAACCGTGCCAGGCGGGGGTTTCAGGTAGGGCGACAGTTCCAGAATGCCGGTCGTGAGAGCAAGTTGATCGACAGTGCTCAGCAGAAGGGCGTGATCTTCATTTGCAGTTGAGGCCACCAGCAGATTTTGTGCGGGTTGTATTTGCAGTGTTATGGACGCGTAGAACTGTTCTGGAGGAAGCTTGCTAGCTGCAACGAGTGCGGTCACAATGTCTTTAGTTGAGCAGCGCGCGACCGTGCCTGCGGCGCGGGGACGGTAGACGATGACGTACTCAGAATCTGGTAGGCTTGGGGTGACGGGCTTGCGAACGCGGGGCTGGCGGAGTGCGGGCAGGATGCCGGCAGCTGACGCGGAGCCGACAGGGGCGACTGTGGTGGCGGCAGGGGTTGTTGGAGAAGCGGCGTTCGGCGCGGCGGATGTTGTAGCGACAAGCGTAGGAGACGCAGCTTTCGGCTTTGATTTGTTATTCTTGCGAGCTTGGATAATTTTCGTCCAAGGGCCGTTGGGATGAATCGTGCGACCGCTTAGTTCGTCGAAGTCCATGCTCTGAGTGGTTGTGTCCAGGGTAGACAGGAGCGGGTCGGTGGCTGCAGGCAGGGCAGCGGCAGGCCCGGAGGCTGGCAGGTTCGGCGGCGCGGCGGTGGCCATTAGGGCTAGCGCCCCGCCGGCACGGTGGAGTGTTCAGACAGCCACTAATTAGTCGGATGGGCACTCACAGACAGAAACGAGGTATCCCCAGGTAGCGGAACTCTTAGCGGATGCAATATTCACACAAAAAGAAAACAGGGAGGCGATGGTACGGCCCAATGGGCAGTTAAAACGGGAGTCGGTGTGAGTCGTGACTGCTTGCGGCGGCCTTTGATTTTTGAGCTAATACTCATCGCTTTAACAAAATTCTTGCGGGAGGAGATTGCTAATACATTGTCTTATTTGGTTACATGTACATCCATGCATCGGCGGAAGGTATTTCAGGACCCCTTTAAACATCACCGCCCTTTCAGATTCCCCTCTGCAGTTACCATACACAGTAGTAAGGACTTTCGTTCGATAATATTTTTCCAAAAAATGGTTAGTTTCTCCCGGCTAACATAATTAATGACACTATCTTGGGTCACCGGTACGAATACCCATCCCACGTGGTTATTGCAACTGACACTTTGCCAAAAGATGAGGAGGTTGGGCTGGGTATTTTCTCTCCGACATTGAATTGGCCTTTTTCATTGCGATTACCAGGTTTCATTCCCATTTTTTATGCAGAATTTCTTGCCCTTCTTCCTCTTTCAATCCTGAAACTTGATTCGGTGCATTCTTCCGTGATATTACTCACCGACTCTCTGTCCGTGTGCATGGCTCTCCTCAGAAACTTTTAAAGGGACACTGAAGTGAATTTGTCAAGCTCACGTTTTTGCTTGCACTGCGTAGACTGGCTCAAATTAGCACACTTTTCTTCGTTTATCCGGTTGACAAATCGGTAATTATTTTACAAAGCGCGAAAGAAGACAAACTACCATGCGCGGTTTGCGGCGGCCGCACCAACTAAGGCTGTGACGTTGAGAGGAGGGGCGCCGTGATTGGACGATGCCCAAGGTTAGCAATCACACAAGTTTCGGTTTCGGTTTCGGTTCTGTAAAACATAACCAATGGCTTTGTTGGATGGGCATTCTCAATATCTCAGTAATCATCGTACCGCGCTTCTGCCATGTTGTCGGCTGTAAAATGCACAAGATAAGCCTCCCAGGACGGCTTGTAGTCGTAGCATTCACTAGCCGAGACCTACGCAGTGCATGAACGCCCTCCGCGTACCCGCAGACGCCCAAATGTCATGCGCTTTTCCCCCATATTTGGAGCTTGCCTCCCTCATGCCTGTATCGTAAAAAGCGTGTTCGCACCAGGCCAAGGGTCTGTTCATTCTGGCCTGTGCCCACTGCCTGCAAAGCAGTCGGTGCTTATGGCAACAGCACGCCAACGAGAACTCGCTAGCGCCAGTGCCAGCCTGCGCGCGTTTTGTGAACTAGTTCGTGTAGCCATGAACGTTGCGGCCCAAAAAACGGTGAACTCAATATAGAAAACATCGGCGGAAAACAAAAAAGTTAACTTACAAAAAAAAAAGCACGTACCTGCGGGGATTCGAACCCACGACTCGCAAAACATTTGCGGTGAAATCCAAGCGCCCCAGACAGCTAGGCCACGGAGCGGGACGCGAATGCCCTGCTAATATAGGGTATATATTGTACAACCGATTTACCCTTTTATTTAATTTTGGCATTTCAAGCCGCTTAGGTGACTATTTGTTGTACTGCGATCGTGCAGTAAGCGTCGCCCGAGTTTACACAGTAGCTTACGTCTAGCAATTGCATTTCGTAGACGGAAAAAGCGGTTCGCAGATGCGTAGTCGTGCTGCTGACCGCTGTGCTTGTTCGCCCAGCGCAAAAAAGTGCTTCCCGCGCCCTAGTTGTACGCTGTACGGTAAAAATATCAGTTGATTTTATTTGCTTAGTACCTATATTGACTTCGCTGACTCTTCTCCCGCCTTCAAGAGGCCTTATATTTTCCTACTGGCGTACCAGTCAGCGAAGCGTCGCATGTGCAGCGCTTGTGTGAAGCGACCTTGACTTGGAGCTAGATACAGTGTACAAACAAACCAAGTAAAGAAAGGCACATTCTTCCATTCACAAACGTGTCCTGGCTTCTTTTCAACTAAGCGAACGAATTGCGACCAAGCATTTTTTTTTTTAGGGTAAGTCTCGTGCCCCGCGCGGGGTACGAGATCTAGCCCCCTCGCGGTGGCTCCTGCCCCGCAGAAGTGACGTCAAACTAAACTAGTCACGTGACTTCCTGTGACGTCACAATTTTTTTTTTTTTGCACATTTGAAGGCATTGACGGCGTGTGTTGCTCCATGTGGGATTCTGGCCTTGGCTCTAACCGCAAGCCTGCGCAACGTTACGTCCTTATCGCCTTGCACAGCGGCTGCCTCACGGCGCTTTTTTCTTGTTGGGAGAATTGTTTGCAATTATTTATTGAGCATTTTTCGTGAACTTGCTGCTGCTAGTCTTGGTAAGCCTAACGCATCCTAATTTGGCAAGCTGCTTCGCCCCGCTTTTTTCCGTGCTCCTTTTGTTGCCGTTAAATATGTTGCTAGCGTCATATTGTCTTGCAGTTCGCGTGCCATCGGCTTTATGCTCCTGCATTCGTTGTCTACTTGTTCCGATCGCTACTTGCATTCCAAGCCTTGTATTTTGATTCTGGCGTAAAACGTGCGGATCAGTTTTCCAGCGCTTTGCGCCGTGGCTAACGAGGTAGCCGAATTTGATGACGTGATAACGCGAGCGACGCAGTGCCAGCGGCGTCAGTGTGTGCACGAATCAAGTATCGTCAGGTAGCGCAGGGCATCGTCGAACGCAATCCGTCGTCGCATGTAGCCTGTTCTGCAATTTTTCTCGCGGGGCACTGCAAGAAACCTTACTACCCCGCGGAAACGATCCATGCACGCTGCATGCAGGGAGCGCAGCTCCACTTTCGTGGGTGGCCTGGTGAATGGGAGAGCCCAGGAGCCTCCCGTCCATGGGCAGCATGGTGCTCAGCTATCGCTGAAACCAGCCGCTCACTGGCTGGCTTCCTGTGCAAGGAGGCGCAAGCTCCAAATGTGCAAGTTCGGGAGAAGTCAAGCCTTGATAAGATCGCCGTTTGTGCCAAGCTTGACACTTGTGTTAAATAGTGCTTTCAAGTTTGGTGTGCTCAAGGTAAACAAGTGACTCTTGTTGTTCATCTATGTTTTTCGAATTTGTTGCTTCGAATAATACTATTGTGCTTTCATGATAGGCAAGACCTCAAATGAGCTGCGAATGTTAAGCAATCTCTAGGCAGCCATTATTGAATGCACAGGAAACAACGTTTTGTCTACCTTGAAATTTTCTACATAGGGTTCGTGGAACTGCCAGCTAGCAAGTTTAATAAAAGGTTGTTTCTGCTCAATTATAGTAAAGAGGTAGCAAGGGATAGATAGGATAGCCCTCCCTCCTCACCAGCTATTGGCTGGCAGCGTCTCATAACTTCCTTCACAATTACCGCATGGATTTTATTTCCCTAACCTTTGCCCCACTGCCTTCTGGCTTCAACCCGGTTAGTCAACAAAACTTCATCCTGCATCTGTTCTGATTATGTATTTTGGTACGCTAGTTTTTTGTTTACTCGTGTTTGGCTTGGAAGTCAACACAACCAACAACAATACTTTCATGCCCACTCAGTTGGATGGCCAGTAATGGTGAGAGCTTCTCTCGAAGGCTTACAGTGGATTCACGAATTCTGATTGACTGTGACATCGATGTACCCATCCAGAGCACCCTGTGGAATTCAACTTGAGGTTAATACTTGTGTTCACAGCTGGTAATTGTCTGCTCTGTGGAGGGGGGTGAACAGTAAAAGTTTCTAATTGCAAGGAGATATTTCATGTTCTTTTGCTTTTTAACTCTGTGCTGTGTAAAAAACTGTGCGGCTAATTGATTAAGTGACTATGCTTAGTCGTAAGGGCCATAATACAGTGTCCCATATTTTGTTTGGCAACGATGCATACCCAGCAGAGCTCAACTGCTAGAAAAGCACAATCTCTGGTGGTGGTAATTAGCTTGAAAAAAAAACGGGCACTGAAACTATTTTTAAGCTAACAAGCCTGAAAAACAGTTTATGGAGCACATCTACAAGGGAATGGTTCTTGTACAGCTTGACATTACCCTCATCCTGATAGTACTTAATACCTTGTGCAGGAACTGGAACCAAGGACACCTAGTTTGTGAATATTGCAGTACAGCTGAAAGCTGTATGTATCGTGGAAGGCTTCAACAATAAAATGACTCTAATGAACGTACTTCTGCTTTGGGTGTCATGGGCAGCATGTGAGCATTGATCCGTGCTTCGCTGTTGACATTTTTTGCTACACAAAAACAGGCTTGATCAGGCACTGTAGCAAGTCTTCATGAAAAAACACGGGAAAGAAACTGGACAAAAAAGCTGCGAACACATGGACACTGTTCATCACAGCACCTACCTTTCCTTGTACTTCAGTACTGTTATTGTCGCTGTATTTTTCCCCAAAATATAAATCAACTCTCCAAGATTCACACCTTCAGACAGAAAGCAAAACATGGTGTTTGTCAATGACAAGTGATTCTACCAAACTTCCGTGGCTGTGAAAAAAGTCAGTGAGTAGCTCTACTTTCTCTGCACAGTCTGTGGTGTGAAGTTCCTTTTCCTAACAAACCAAGGGTTTCTTGGCACAATACACAGAAAAAATGCCAAATAAGCAAGTGATGCCTTCTAGCACTACACTACAGTCCTGCAGGAAAGCCAAACAACCAAGTGCTCTTTTTGCTTGAGTGCAAAGCTCTGCAGAGAAGCCAAGAAAGATTCCTTTTTTGTTGACACCAAAGCTCTGCTGGAAAGCCAAAACGTGTTGCTTCTGTCACTGCTGATTTGCTGTAGACGGGCTTGTGAATGTATTGCAGTAAGGCATTTGTTGTGTACATGTCCTTCATACCTAGATAAATATGACAGGCTGGCTGTGTAACAAAAACGTCAAGTGAGGTAACAACCAAATGTTTTATGTAAAATGTTAGAATACTGTTTGTTATAAATAGCAATTAATGGTTTTGACAGTAGTTAAGTGGCCTGTTGGAAATAATAGGCTAAAACTAAACAAAAGCGATGTTTCATACAGCTGCAATCGTGTCAAATAGCAAAAGAATGGTTTGGGCCCTAAATTCAGCAGGCATGTTCCAGCTGGGAATGTGTTGGTAGAGCACAACAATAATAAAGGCATGGGGAAAAAGGTTGAGCTTAGTTGAGTTACCCCCAAAGTATTGGTAGACAGTTAGATGCTTACAAAAATTTATAATATTTTGGACCCTGAAACAATAGGGGAAACTTCACTTGCCCTGGTTTTAAGTTTATTAGTACTGAACTTAATGCACCCCACACAACACCATTGAAGAATGTTACACCTGCATGCACCCCAGCGCATTGGAGAGGTAATTAATAAGAGAATATTTCTAATCAATCCATTTATACGTAAATTAGAAACAAGTAGGGTTTTTGAAGTGAAGCTCGGAAGCATGCTAAATGAAAGGGACGAATGGCGAATTGTTACTAATCACAAATTTCAACTCAACCACCTTGCCAGAACAAACCCCTTCATATGGAGGGAGTGTGTGTAATCTCAAGATTTTTTAGAGAAAAGTTTGTGATGCACTGTACACGTAGGCCAGAAGGTATTTTGACACCCCAGCCGAGGACTCGGAGTCATCAGCGCTCTTTTCTGCTGTTTTGATGATCAAGGGCTGTTTGTTTAGGAACCACCCCCTTTTCTTCCTTTGGCCACCATCTTTCTCAGTCACTGCATTCATGTGCTTGCTGTGGGAGCTAGCAAACATGAGTCGGACCAACTACCAGCCGAGTTACCTCAGGCTCGCACAATTGCTGAGAGGCTAAACAATGTTTTCAAGATCCCCAACTGTGAGCTTGCACTTTTTTTGCGAAAAAAACAAAACATCTAGATAGCCCTTTGAGAGCTGTCTGAAATCACAAAGTGAGTATTTTGTGCCAAAACTGGCCAGCTAGACCTCACTAGTTGACCCACACGTTGAATGCCTACGCATAAAAATCAAGAGACTCACTGCATTGGCTTATTGCATGGCATTGTGTGGGTGGGCTTCTGGTTTCCACCTATGAAGCCTGTTGGTTGTGTTAGTGTCCAGTCCTGCTGTCAAACTTCTTTTGAGACTTGCACTGCCCTGGAGTGTACCACCGTGGATTCCTTGGAATTTATGTTGGCCATGAAAAAATCCTAGTAAATCGTTACAAGCCCTTGAAGCTGGCTGGCA
This sequence comes from Haemaphysalis longicornis, assembly GCA_013339765.2. Classification (NCBI taxonomy): domain Eukaryota; kingdom Metazoa; phylum Arthropoda; class Arachnida; order Ixodida; family Ixodidae; genus Haemaphysalis; species Haemaphysalis longicornis. The sequence goes on from JABSTR010002220.1 coordinate 47,251, forward strand.
AGTGGGCATTTGTTTAGCGACCACTGTTTAGGGGCACAGTAAGGCAGACTGTTACAGAGGCTACGAAGAAAAAATACAAGGTTCGTTCATTAAAAAGATTTCTTTGCCCAAAAAACAAATGACATCAATTTTATTGTA
>JABSTR010002221.1:0-26975 GCA_013339765.2 Haemaphysalis longicornis
CATACATATGAGCGCGTGTACGGTCGGTAACTATGCGGATACCAATTAACACTTAGCCCCCCTCCCTCCACACGCACACGCTCCCGCACACGCTCCCGCACACACACACACACACACACACACCACCCACCACACATCACACACACACACCCACACACACACACACACACACCACACTACACACACACACACCACACACACACACACCCCACACACACACACACACACCCAACACCACACCCACACACACACACACCACACCCACACACACCACACACCACACACCACACACATCCACACACACACCACACACACACACACACACACACACACACCACACACACACACACACACACCACCACACCACCCACCACACATCACACCCCACACACACACACACACACACACACACACACACACACCACACCCCCCACACACACCCACACACACACACACACACCCACGCACACGACACACACACACCCACACACACACATCACACCACACACACACACCCACACACACACCCACAACACACACCCACACCACACACCCCACCACAACCTTCACACACACACACACCACACACACACACCCACACACAACCACACACACAAAACACCCCCACACACACCACACACACACACACACACCCACACACACACACCACACACCACACACAACACCACACACCCACACGACAACACACACACACACACACATCACACACACACACACACACACACACCTCCCACACACACAGCACACACCACACAAACCTCACACCCACACACAACCACACACACACACACACACAACACAACACACACCACACACCACACACACACACACCCACACACACCACACACCCACACACACACCCACAACACACACACACACACCCACACACACACCACACACCACACACCACACACCCCAACACACACACACACCCCCCACACACACACACACACCACACACACACACACCACACCCACACACCACCCGCACACACACACACACACCCACACCACACACCACACACACACCACCACACACTCACTCACTCAACTCACTCACTCACTCACTCACGCCACTCACTCACTCACCACTCCCTCACTCACTCACCACTCACTCACTCACTCACTCACTCACTCACTCATCAACTCCGCACGCACTCACGCACTCACTCACTCACTCACTCACGCACTCACCCACTCACTCACGTCACTCACCTCACTCACTCCTTCACTCACTCACTCACTCACTCACACACTCACTTCACGCCCGCACTCACGCACTCACTCCGCAACTCACTCACTCACTCACTCACTCGCACTCAACTCACGCCTCACACACTCACGCACTCACGCACTCAACCACTCACTCACTCACTCACGCACTCACTCGCACTCACTCACTCACGCAATCACACTCCTCACTCCTCATCACCACTCACTCTCCTCGCTCTCCACACAATAACATAAATAAATTAAAGGAACAAATATCTGCAATAAATATATCTACATATAAATTATAACTATGCGGAACGCACTTATGAAAACAGCCATTTTAAATGGGTTGTGGGAAGTTGATAGGTACAAATTGCTAATGGTCAGCGAATAATGCCCGGGGGCATACAATATTTTGAGTCAGGTGGTGATTGTATACTGGAAAGGAAACGCTGGCCCTGAAGGTACAACTCGCATATTATGCGTAGAAAGACATCAACACGGGTAATTTTTTCACAAGTGCAGGAGCTGCGGTGGCGTGATTTTAGGCCAAACCCAGAAGAAGTGATGAATCCAAACGTGGCAGAATAAACAGATCATTATTATTGGAAAACGGTGAATGTAGCTTCTCTAGGCACAATAACACGTAATCGGCTAGGCTATACGCGGATGCAACATTTAGTAATACCAACCCCCAATAAATGACAAGCCGTCAGAAAAGCACAAAAAGTGAGGAAATGAAAGAGTGGAGTAACATAGTAGAGAAAAAAAAGACAGGAGGGAGAGCGCTCAGCGACGAGAAGGAAGCCCTATATATTACCATTTGAAACGGTGGAAAAATAGATAGACAATACCGAAAAGGTTTATCAGAAAATTTCAGAGTAATCCTAATCAACACTCAAATGAAACAGCATTCTCTGCCACACAAATAAACCACAGTCAAATAGAAATATGGGGCGCACAACTGAAAAAACCCCACCTTGGGGCCGGCACGCTGTCTGTATAACGAAAACAACTACGTACAAGGGTGCAGCGGGTTAGCAATAAAACATAGAAGTGCTTGCTCTTATACTGCGGCGGACGTAATAATTCAGTAAGGCCTACGTGTCAGGGCGACTGAATAATAAGCCAACTTGTCTGGACCACACCTAACTCTGTTGAGTTTATGGATGAGAATTGACTCGCGTACTTGTTTTCCATCAGCCGGATTCGGGTGTAGTAGCCCTGATGTTTTCTATAGAGTAAAAAAAAAAGGTTTCCGTGTTTCGAAAAAGAAAGACCCGGCTTTTGTAAGGCAGGGGCTGAATGACGCTTTGGTTAGGGCGATAAGCTTCAAAGTCTAGATTGAATATTCCAGAGGGTAAATGACCTTCGATGTTTCGAAATCAAATGGCATTTAATGTTCAGGTTAAAATTTAGAAGTGTGTTTTCGCTGTTACTAGCCTTCTCATAAGGCAGCAGGGGCCGAGGCAACTTCGTGGTTTGGTTTCGAAACGTTTAAGCCTCTTGCTGATTTACAGTGAATAAAATAGACGTTACCTATTAACAGCGAAGCTGCTTAGAAAATCTTAATTTTTCCTATCCGAAGATACCGGACATTTCCGCATGGTGCGTTCGTTTTAAAAAGGAAGACAATGAAGTCTGTTCTCTCTATCTGTCCACGCCCGAGCTCTGGCTCACGTGTCGGCCATCGTGGTTGCTTGCTATAGCCCTTAACGGCCCAGCCCACACACCGTGTGGGTCAACAAATTCGTTGACTAAGTGGCACCTGTTTCGGTTTTCGTTTCAGAGCCCTGGGTAGAGGAACGCTTCAGAGACTTTATTGGTTTCGGTGGTTCTTTTCGCCACCAGGGGCGAGAAATGATATTAAAACGGCCAACCGTCGCTCAGGCGCCTCCTTCACGTGAAAGCTTTCTTTCTTGTTTCTTTTTCTGAATAACAAGTAAGGCGCGATTTTCGGACTTGGGAAACACGATGTAAAAACAACACCCGCTTCTGTGCTTTATAACGCTTGAAAAATGCCCCACACATATGTGTGGGCTGGGCTTTCGTCGTCACGAAAATTTGGCTGCGGTACAGGGTGGCGGGCTCGTGCACTGCAGCCCTGCGATAAATAATTTTTCTTGCTTTATTGGTTTCTCATTTATTCGCGGTTTTGTTCTGGTTCATTAATAATGTTTTTTTGCGCCTTAACCTTCAACTCGTGCGTAATGCTTGTGATAATAGTATTGAATTAGATTATAATTATGTTAATTAAAACTTCATTATCCATTTTTTTCCAAAAATCCTATTATATTATAAAGCCGGAAAACAATATAAAACTTATAAATAATACGTAAAAATGTAGTTTTTTTGTGCCGGGGTTAAGGATTCTTACTACCCTCAGATCATACGAACAGAACCCCAGCCCACACATATGGGGTTTGTTTTTCGGTGAAATACTTGCTCAATTTTACTTGTCGAAGCAATTGGGAAGGGGTAAATACACAAAATTTATTTACTTGTGGCCATTTTTTTTCTAAAATCTTTTCAGGAGGAAAGGGATAGGGCTTTTCGCCTGAGGTGGTGCTTCAGGTTCGGCCAACCGCCAGGCGGTTTTCGTTTCTTTGTTCGTTTGTCGCTTCTCTTTATTTCCTTGTAGGTGCACTTACTGCGCCGGGAGTCTCGGACTCGCCGGCCGGGGGGAACCTTGGGCTGGGCCCTCCCTTCGACTCAGGACTGCCTGTGGATTTTAAAGCCAGTGGAGTTACTTGCATCCCGGTGGCTCTGATCCCAGTGAGCGGCGGATCCATCCGGTTAAAGAACCCCCGGATCGCGCAGGCGGCGCTTCGGGCTGCTACCGAGAGGTTTGAACCAATATGCGAGGTTCGGCCGTTTGGAAAAGGCGGCGTCCTCTGTAACTCATCAGATGAGACCTGTGTGGCAGACCTCCCCAAATACACAACATTTGCTTCTCACCAGGTGAGTGCCCTTGTTCTCCCCCACCTGGCATGCGTGAAGGGCATTATTCGCGGTGTCGATGTTCAGATGACTCCGCACGATATTCTCAATGAGTTTGCGGTGGCAGGAGTTAATCAGTGTACCGCTGCAGCCGCGTTGTGGAGAGCAGCAGGGTCCCAACAGAGACCGTAATCGCCACATTTGTGGGCGCCTGATGCCCTACTGAGATTAAAGTTTGGCCTCTGGTTTACCAAGTCGAGCGTCTCTCTCCTCGGCCTCTTCAGTGTCTCAGTTGCTGGCGTTTTGCCCTCACTGCAAAGGCGTGCAAATCGTCTACCCGCTGTCGTTCGTGCGGTGACAGTCATTCCGCCGACTAGTGTTCCACTGAGAACGTCAAGTGCTGTTTGTGCGGAGCGGGTCATCCAGCAGATTACTCTAATTGTCCTGTCAGGGCGCAAGAAGCCCAAGTGCTTGACATCATAGAAAAGCGCCGCTGCTCACGTAAGGAAGCGTTCGGCGTTATTAAAGAAAGGGCGCATGGTTACGCGGGAGTAGCCGCCAAGCAGACTTCATCGCTGACCGAGCCCGCTGTGTTGAACGCCATCGTCGCGGCAGATGAAAAAGCGGTGTCCAAGGTTCAACAGCCTTCCCTAGCTGACCCAGCTTTTGCTTCGCTTATAGCAGCGGCTGTGGAGATAGTTTTGTCCTCAGTGCTGACTCAGTTAACTGCTAGCATTACGGAGTGTGTGTCCCTGACGGTAGTGGCTGAGATGGCGCCATTCCTGCCGCTGGATTCGGCCACGTACCACTCTCCTCCAAATATCATTCCACAGGTGTCCTCGTTACCCCCAGGAGAGTGCACTGCCCCCAGTTCCGCTGACAAAATACCGGTTCTCACACCTTCAAGAGATGAACCTGAGCAGCTTCCTTGCTCAGATGCAGGCTCCTCGTCTTACCACAAAACTGGCTCGGAATGCTTACCTCCTGGTTCCCCCTCTTCAGACTCGGACATGGAATCTAAAAGTTGGCCTCTGAGTTCAGTCTCTCACTCCAGTAAACGCTCGGGATCTCCAGGTACTGCGTCCCTAGACACTCAACCGAAACCAAAGAACAAGAAAAATAAACCGCGGACAGTGATCAAAGAAAGCATTATAGACGATGCAGTTGCAGCGGCAGGTCTTGTCCCTTAAAGTCCTCCAATGGAATTGCAGATCTGTTACAGCCGGGTTCGCGGACTTGCTTTGTCTAAGCTCCCAGTTCACTCCAGAGCTCATTTTGATTCAGGAAGCCTGGCTCAATAGAAATCAAAGCTTTAGTTTATGGAATTACCACAAGTTGAGACTAGACCGACTTTCACGAGGGGGTGTCCTCTTGATTTTAATTTTAACGAAATTCGCTCACAAGGCCAACGTATCCTTTCAGCTTCGGAGATCAGATTGTGAAATTTTAGTATTGGGAAATCAGACTTCCTGGTTGTCTTCCTTTTTCTTTGGCGAACGTTTACTTTCCACTTGGGGTTATTCATTCAGAACCCCTAGATCTCGCTCTTGCTTCGGCTGTGCCTCCCGTTGTTGTTGCGGGAGACTAATTCCCACCATATTTCTTGGGCCTACCGAACGGATTCATGCGGTCTTCGCTTGTTAGGTTGGATTACGGTCAACAATTTGACATCTATATAAATTCGATTTCTCCTGCCTATATACAGGGACTAACTCGATCTGTTTTAGATTTAACTATTTGTTATAGGGGCGTTAAAGTTTCTTCATAATCTACTGTTTATAGCGGGACTAGCAGTGACCACATTCCAATATTGTTTGATATTCACTGCCCTGTTCACTCTCTCGTCCGGCGAAGTTACACTTTTGTAGATTATAAAAAATTCCAAATCTCTCTGAAGGAGGCCATATCTTCTCTGACCGTAGAAGACACAACTGAACGGGCGACAGGTCTTTGTGCTGCCCTAACCACTTCAGCGCAGTCCTCGTTATTTGAAGTACGGTCTAAGGGAGCTGTGTCACCTAGCCCCTGGTGGAACGAAGAATGTACACGCAGTTTTAGACGCAGGAAGGCAGTCTGGAAGATGCTTTGCTATAACCATTTCCCGCTGAACTGAAGCAATTATAAGTATCATTCCGCGATGTTCAAACGAGCAGTTTTTAATGCCAAACATGCCCATGACTGTCATCGGTGCTCAATTCTTTCTGAATCCACTAATAAGCGGACCCTTTTTCGATTTCTTCGTTCTAGGAAAGCGGTCCCCCAATCTGATAATTCAGACTTTATAGTGTTATCTTCCAGTGAAATCTCCGAGTCTCTAGAGATGATTGCTAGGGGTCTGCAAATTCATTTTTCGTCTGCTCTAGCTACCTCGTCTCTTCCATCTATAGTGGTAGAGGACTTTGTAGTGATTCCGCATGCGGAGCTTTGTGATGCTATATCGAAAATGCCAGCTGCGGCCCCCGGTCCGGATGACATTACTACTGAAATGTTAAAACTACTATACGATCACGCACCTGATGACTTGCTTAGTATGATCAATTATTTTCTCAGGAATGCATGGGTACCCGATGCGTGGCGGATAGCTAAAATACTTCCTATACCGAAGAATGTTGGTCAGGGCCTCGCCGTTGATAATATAAGGCATATGTCTGTGACTTCGAACGTAGTAAAACTAATCAAACAGATTTTGCTTCACCGAATTATGGAATTTTTGTCTAGGTATAATATCCTCAGCCCAAGTCAAATTGGATTTCCCCCAGGTTGTTCTATTTGGAGTGCCTACATCGACCTTGAAAGTCGTATAAAACTTGCCCGTCGATATAAACAGGTTGCGGCTCTAGTGACCTAGGATATTGCAAAAGCATACGACAGCGTGGAGCACCCTGTGTTAATGTCTCGCTTACAGAAACTAAATTTGCCTAGATACATTATAGCATGGCTGTGTGAATTTCTAAAGGACAGGCAGTTCTGGTGTGTGAGGGGCAACATTTGGTCATCCCGGCACTCGCAGAAAAGAGGTGTACCACAGGGAGCTGTCCTTTCGCCGGTTCTTTTTAATATCCTTTTAACCTCGGTCCCCGTGGTTTCGGGTGTCCATACTTACGTCTGTGCCAACGATATCGCGTTTTTCGCGTCAGCTTCTGACATACACGAACTGTATGTATTAATGCAGTCGTATCGGAATACTTTAGATTCCTGGTTAGACCGTATCTCTCTCACAATATAATGCCAGCAAATGCTCTGTTAGAGCTTTTCAGTCCACTTTTTCCTTATATCACTCTCTGTTACCGTCAGCACATCCTACCCCAGGTTGATTCTTTAAAATACCTTGCGGTAGTATACACCAGGTAACTTGACTGGAGTCCACATATAGAGCGTATAGCTACTAAAGGAGCACATGCTGTTGGCATGTTGAGTCGCCTCAGCCATAGAAAGAGTGGAATGCGCCGGGATTCTCTTCTGATGGTAGATCGTATATACATGCGCCCTATTTTAAAGTTCGGGTGTGTTCTATTTTCGGGGTCTGCAGCGTATAAGCTCCATCGCCTAGTTCATCTGGAACGCCAGGCTCTTCGCTGCTGTTTGGGGCTACCTAAAAATGCAGCTAATGCGTTGCATTATTTGGAAGCCCGAGTTCTGAGACCCCTCTGTTACACCCATTTCGAATACTCACTGTGGATACTTTTCTGAGAGCCTATGGAGCGGGGGTTAACAGGGCACAATTTATCTTATTGGCTGAGCCAGCTGTGTTTCTGGCGATCTAGTGGCCCAGGCCCTATCGACCGCAAGTTACACTAACACAAAGCTTGCTGTCTCCATTAGGGGTGGCGGTCAATAACGTACGCCCATCTCTCAATAGGGGTAGTATGTTAACGGTCAAATTCCGGAAAATCTTTCCACAAAATGCTAAAATGCTACCTGACCGACTGCTCAATGGTATTCTACAAGATCATTTGGCCTCAATTCAGCAAGGTACTATCACATATACAGATGCTTCTCAACGAGATGAAAAATCCGGAATAGTTATAGTTTACCCTTTCCTAAATTAATCCGTTTCGGGTCGCCTGGTGGATTTTATCCTTATTTTCTATGTGGAAGTTTTGGCAATTGTCTTGGTACTACGAAAGCTTGACATATAGATATCGTCTCCACTCATAATTACAGATTCCCTATCCGTAGGCTTAGCCCTTTCTTCTACTAAAGACTCACCTCTTCTACAGACGTTTCGATCACTTCTGCCACCTCACATTACTGAAGTTGACCTTCTTTGGGTCCCTGGGCATGCGGGAATCACCTTTAATGAAACCGCAGATTCACTGGCAAGGGTAGCACTCTCCGGGCCTGTTGTCGATGTCATTGAGACAACGCCTTTATTAGCCGCCGCAAGGTTTCGTAAATAGTTGAAGCTGCAAGGGAAACATGAATCAGTCTTATTGGCGTTGAGATATTTTTATCATCCAAAATTCTCATGGAAACCGAATCGGTGCCCTTTACGACCTGGAGGTGATTGTAACGAGCCTTCGATGTCGTGTGCCCCAGTTGAATAGATACCTCCACAGGTCTCGTCTGGCGCAGTCTGCTATGTGCAGTTACTGTAATGAAGAAGAGTCTGTCGACCATTTCCTTTTGTCCTGTCGACGATTTTCAAGCCTCAGACGTCCGCTCCTTGAGGTGCCGCTTCATAGCCTGGGATTGGCATTATCAGTACCGGCTCGATTATCATTTCGGGCTTCAGAAACGGGATAATGGCGCCGGGATGTTTGTTCTGCTCTTCTGCGCTTCATAGAAAATTCCAAAAGATTCACTTCACAATGTAATTCGATTGTTCTTCTGGCACCTCACTAAAGCCCTCCAAAAGCCTTCATTTCTGAGTATTTTTTCTTCTCCATCCTCCTCCTCCTCCTCCTCCTCCTCCTTCTTCTTCTTCTTCTTCTTCTTCTGCTTTTTCTTCTTCTTCTTCTTCTTCTTCTTCTTCTTCTTCTTCTTCTTCTTCTTCTTCATTAATTTTTTCTTTCGTTCCCTTTTTTGTTTTATTTTAATATTGACTAATTTCCGAAGTAGATTTCTCAGACACATGAAGAAAAAGCTTCCAAATTTTTGTAATTTTCCTCGACTAACCTACCTAGGCTGTTATCTGTTTCGGTTTAACGACTGATGTTTGGCCGATCCCTGATTGGGTATGCGCCAATAATTTTAAGGAACAACAACAACAACAACAACAACAACAACAACAGGAGAGATCATGGTTCGAGGCGACCGAAGGAGGCGGGACCCGAGGTCTGGGAACCCGCAAGCCACCAGAGGCACTATCCCGTTGACCTCCTCAAGCAGTCGACGCGGGTGCGCCTGGACAACAGCGGCTCCGCTCCACTGGCCTCGTCACCATCTTCACGGCGCTGCGCTCAGAGAGCCACCTCAGCGACAATTGACACATGACTGCCGCAACAATCTGGTGCAAAGCAACAACAAAAAGTGCGCTTTTTGTATGAATGTATTTCCAACGCCATTATTGTCTATTTTTCTTACCTTCCACGTACCTTTACCAACCTTAAAGTCTCGTCTCAACGTGATCCCTTTGTGTCCGTAATTCATTCTTTTACCAAGGTGACGCGTGACACCAGGCTAGCAGGCGGGGAATAGCATCGACAAGCAGGCAGGGAAGGGGGGGGGGTAGATACGAACGGCACGGATCCGAAGCCGCGGTGTTTGTCACCGCACGCTGATGCTGAAAATCTTGAAGCTAACAATAAAAGCGTTTGCGCATGCAATAGGAACCGATGAGTCTGCTTGGCGTTCTCCTCCCACCATCCGTGCCCGGCGCGCAATGACTATAGCCTTGTAGTTTGCAAGCCGACCTGGTTGGCATCTCGCGGAAATACGGCACCAACCTGTAGACCATCTTGCCCGTGTGTTTCAGCGGGGCCGCGGGGGTCCAGCAAATTAAAACCAAGAGAAAAAAATTACAGCACCGTCCCTTAGGGGAACCCTGCGTAATATGCGAAGTAGTCATGGGGTCGTCTGAAGTTCCCATTAGTTTTCAGTTCGTCGTTCCCGTTAATGTTCAGCTTCGCGTGCCTTTGTTGTATCAGTAGCTGCTTGACGTAGTTTGAATGAGTGAAGGACATAAGGCGCGCTCGTAGCACGTGCTCCCTTCTCGGTTTGTAGCGCAGTGGGGAAGAGCGCCACGTACCTCCCTTTGCGGCCAGAGGGTCGTGGGATCGAAACCAGGCGCCGCCTAACTATTTCTTTTTATAGTGGACTGCGCTGACGTCAGCCCCAAACGCTGACGGGGCTGAAGAGACGCGCATGCACAGTAGAGTGTGGACGGCGGGCAACGACAACGAGGGAGGGAGGGACACAGCCACGAGCGTGAGATGCTTCGCATCTAAAAAAGAAAATAGCGGGTGAGGTCCCTGTGTGAACTGCGCCCGCCATAAGCGAATACGAAGTGAGCTTCGGATAGGTTACTGAGCTTCCTACCTCCACGCTCTGCTACGGCGGTTACGGAAGTGGGCTGCTAGGATATACACGAGCTATTATGTAAGACAATGCAGAACACACACCTGCCGAAAGGGATTTATTTCTAACAGTTGCGGCTAAAATAGGGTGCTTTTTTGCGAGTCCATTGACAGCTCTGAGCAGTGCGACACCATGCTTTGCTTCGATCCGAATGTGCGGCCCTCTCCTACAGTCGTGCCAAACTTGTTCGTGGTTTCGTTGCTTTGCTTCTATTCCCGTGGCCTTTGCGCCTGGGTACAAGCGTACTATTATGAGCAATATGAAAGGGAACACAGGAACGCGTGGAAAACAGCCTCGAAACAGACTCGGTGCGATACACGGATGTCGCTCTGAAAAACATAGGGGGAAAGGAGGGCACGCTTCCACTCACTGTTGGCACTCCCACCACGCTGGCATTTCTAGAAAAAGCACTAGCTGGTATTCAATGGCGTGGAATACATGTAGACAACCAAGTGTGCGCCGCCATATCTGTGGCCAAGCATCTGGTGCTAGGCGACGTTGTGCGCATGGCCCGAAGATCAGGCACCCCCCTTCTCCTTCATGCAACCGTGTGAGTGCGCCCACGGCCTCCGCGATCGGCTGCCGGCGGCGCGCCGTTGCTCACCGCCGGCAGCCGATCGCGGGGCGTGGTGCGCCGTCCGTTACGTCGGGCTCCGCAGGACGGCGGTACTTGTCCATGGTAAGCACGACTGTGAAGCACATGACTATGTTTCACGTTACAAACTCTACCTCATCGAACGCAGAGTATTGCCTCGAGTTCAATCTGAGTGCGATTGATAACACCTCTGTTGACGCCACCGTTTAGAATCGGATTGGAACGGAGCAGATAACGCACGCCGGTGTTTTGTTTTCTTCGGCGTGCGGGCGCAGTGGCCCAAGCCGCACCGTGTCCGTGGGGCATCGGCCATGTCTGTGGCCGTTTTTAGTGTTCCCAAGCGAAGAAATGTCCGCTAAACTTTTCAACGAATACCACCTATAGCGTCTAATTGCCCATAAGCCGATAAGACGCACGGCGAGAATAGGAACAGTTGTTAGAACAGCGTCCCCTTTCTATATTGTTTCCGGCGGCGGCCGCTGCGTATCACCAGAGTCTTTCAATGTTTTACTGGTCACGAAACTTCGGCGCTTGTTTCATATAGGGACCGCGCGCGCCGCTCCAGGCGCCACCGCCGCACGAAGGTCATCCAGCCGCCGCGCGTGCGGCTATTGGCCAGCTCTTGGTGCAAACGCTTGCTGCTTTTGGATCTGCGCGCTGATTAAGTGGGTTTTTTTTGCGTGTAGTTAGCGATGAGCAGTCCAGTCATGTGTATATCACCCGCCTTCAATGGGGTTTTATTTTCGAAGTAAATTACCGTTGACTTCGGCCGCGAATGGCAATGGCTTCTGTGTGCTCTGGCACAAGCGCTGCGCCGTCGTGTTTACGGATTTTTAAATCTATATTGCTTCTTTTAGTAAAGCAAAGTTGTAATTACCACATATACGGTGGCTCCGTAGTCCCGGACTGCTGCGTTCCTTGAAGGACTTGAAGCATTGAAGGAAGCATTGAAGGACTCTGGTATCACTCATATCTGGGTCTGAGGGTGTTTTCTACGCGTTCCTGTGCTCCCTTTCATATTGCTCATAATGGTACCTGATTACTGAAGGCTTAGTCCTCGGCTTGAAAGTTGGAGCATCGCCAGTATTCAGGTAGGAAGGTCTCATTTCACAATTTTGATCATGTCCTTGGCATATAGGTTGCTCGTTCTTGAAACAAACTGCCTGTCTATACTTCTTTATTTTGCTATGACTCCCGTCACAATATGGTTCTGTCAATTTAAATTAGGGGGTCATGAATAATGTCCTGTATTGAACAGATTGTGCTGAGGTAAGGCCAGGGCAATAAATAAGCGAAATGGAGGTCAACGTGGAAGCGGTGGCCACTTTCTTACTGTGAATGCAAAAACTGTTAACGGTGTTCCGGGCCGCTGCCCTCCCATTTCTCCCGTTGGTTCAGTAGCATTAGCGCTCAATCCTGTATATTCACTTGAAATCATTTGTGTAAGCATTTGGAATGCATGTATATGTTAGCGAGCTCCGCGCGACATGGGTGTGAGTTATCCACAGCATACTAATTGCGCTGGTATGAGGGTGCACAAAGCAAAGAGCAAGATAGCACGCGACAGACTGTGCAACAAAACGAAAAAAAGCAACATCCATGTAATAGCTGTTTCCTCTCGCGTCGCGCAAGCAGAAACCGTTACATCATGCTAACATACAAGTACTATAATAAGTAGTGGGATCCTGCTACTTATAGCTCAAAAAGGGGCACTGTGACACTTCTCCTTTTTGAAACGAATAAGTTTTTTGTGTGACCTATCGCATTCTGTCAAAAAACTAATACATTCCCCCTTAGACCGGTTGCTCGACCGAAAAACTCTAAGCTCTGGTAAGGTCTCTGCAGACACGGTGCGTAGTGCAAATGAATGAATAAATAAATAAATTGTAAGGGGGATTATAGCTGGGGACCGGCAAGACGCTTGGAAAGAGGCAGAGACCAGAGACGGGTAAGGCAGCGCAGACCGATGTCTCGGTACGTTCTCTTAGAGCGAGCCACGCGATGCTGACCGTGCCTCTTCTTCTCTCGCGCAGCACCTTGCACCTGCCATCATCATGCGGCCCATAGTAGTCCTTCCTCCGGTACATACCCCGTCGGTTGTACAGGGGAGATTGGCGCACACTAAGCGCAAGGTATGTCGTCGTGTCGGAGACTACTATCTCCAGTACAAAATTAATAAATAATAAATAAATAAATAATAAATATTAGGATATATATATATATATATATATATATAATATATATATATATATATATATATATATATATATATAATATACTGGGCTTATATTGTGTCAAAACACTTACATGAAAGTAGTAAAAACGAACGGTTCTAAATAAGATTACACACACGTCATTCCTGAAGGAGTACAATAGAATACCTTTATCTCGTAAACCACGTAACGGTGTACCTTTCGATCGTCCGTAGTTGCGTTTGCTTAGTGCGCGAAAAATAGCCGCATGGGTTCGTTCTTCGCTTGCGGTTTGGGGGTTAAATGTTTGAAGACCGGTTTAGACGCAGTTTCTGCGAAAGTGGGACGCACTTCTAGCTTTCGCGTTTCTGTGTACTTGCGTTAGGAAGGCAGGATAATTTTTTGCATTGGGCAGTTGTTCTCCACGAGATATGTGACCAACCTTCTACCACTTCCCAACTTAGGTTATATGTGGTACATTTTGCATCATACTTTTGCGGTTTTCAACGCGTATGATAACGTCAGATTCATGTCGCGTTCCTCGGTAACTCGATAGAGCATCTGAGGCACTTTTTGCGTTGAGGAATTAAAGGAAGGGAATTCAACTTCCCGTCCATTCCAGGAGTGGGAATCGGCTAACTTATGTCATTCCGAGGAATTGAAAGGAATGGAATCACGACAAGTTCTAATTTCCTCGGAATGGGATCGGAATGGAATGGGGATGCCCATTCCGCAATACTGGTGTGTATCACTGATTAACATACCTTGTTTCGTTTTAAATATTCAACAGCCAACACGATATTATAATGGTGAACTTAGTCCGATTATAATTGCCGCTACGGTAGCACGAGGATCGCAACGAAGTCGAGACGTCAAAGAAAGGTTTAAGGTTAACTGGTTTACTTTAGTGGTAACATTGATGACATTTAGCACATACGAACTTTAAAGAATACACTTATTACATCAGATGAGAAAGGCAGTCAAAAGATTAAGAGTACTTAACGGGCCATAACTGACTGGATCGCGGTCTCCCGGCGAAAGGGCACGACGACGGGCGGCACAGTTTCTGAAGTGAGTCCTGGTGCAGGCCTCCCGCTGGCCTCTGCCCTCCCGCTCTCGTGGACCCGGCGGAGAGGGTTTATATTAGTTTAATGCGGACTCGTGGAAAAAAGCGCGTTCTGGCCCCACTTTCTGCAGCCAATCGGGGAGACGCTTGTAAACACCAATCAGCCATGTTCCCGCCAAAACGAAAAGACCAATCAAAGACAAGCACAAGGTTTGAACGTGAAAAGGCGCGCTTGGAGAATTATGGCTGTAAGGAAAGTAGTTCAGACAAAACACACTAAAGTAAACAGTGGAAAAGACAGAAAAGTCGTTTGAACTACACCGAGGACCCGGAGCCCGAAAGCGGACAGGGCACACGGCACCGGGGGTATGGAACGCCGCGGTCACGCCGAAGCCCGAGCTGGGCTGATGGTCCCCCTAAACAGCCGCGTCTTCTGGTCGGTCAGTGCGCACGGCGCATGCCGTTCTTAGAAAAAACTGGGCTTGGGGGCTGATGAAAGATGCTACAAAATAGAAAAAGCAAACTGAACGGGGGCTTCGCGAATATATTATAGGCTTCCTCCGTTAAATGATTGAAATTCTGTTTAGCGTCTTCGAAGTTGCAGAATTGGTTCCGTGAGCAGCACATGTTACCGCAGAAGGTGCTTTTGAAGGCTAAAGTTGCTGTATAAGTGTTACTGGGAGCTATGTTTTTATCAATTTACACGACAGGCGTGCCGCTCAGTGCAGGAGAGACTTTCCAAGGACCAATTTAACCGTGAATCCCGTTTTGCAAACGTTACTGAAGGAGATGTCTATTGCAGAGGGGAGAGTATTTACAGATAAGTATGGCTGGGCAAAGGAGGGTTGCTTCAGAAACATGTCTATTGGCGATGTATCATTTATTAGCCTGTTTAAATGATGCTCTGATTGTGATACTGGCATAACTGTATAAAACAAGGCTGTGTATGCATGTTGGTTTTCAAATCACATATTGTACTCAACCAAATATTGTACTGAACCCGCTGTTGGGCTCATTTGAAATGCACCCTTTGCCCATCTGGAGTCCAAACTGTATGCGGATACTAACATTTTAACAGCTGATTTTGGTGCTTACTGATAGACCATGCTGCGATACAGTATCGACGTAATAACGCTGTTAAAGTTGTTCAGTAGGCAACACGTATTCCTTCCATGGGACTACCGGGACAGATTTTTGATACTGTGTATTGTTTCCATTCATTCTAATTGGTATTCGAATGTGTGGTGTAAAGGTTAAATTTTCATCCAGTAACATGCTGAGGAATTTTTTTAGCGCACTAACTGTTCCATTGAGCGACGCAGACAGATCTCGTCGGATGCCGCGTTGCCTAGTAAACACGACACAGGGCATTTTCGCCATTAAATTTGAAACAATTTTCTCTGTCCATTTTGAAAGCCTGTTCGACCCAAGAGGCAGCATCTCGCAAATCGACAGGTAACGCGATTGCAAACCTATGTGACAATAATGTACGTAGGCTGCTTAAAATACCAATGAAATTGGTTTTCTTAAAATGTTACTTTAGCGATGAAGAGTGTACCACTGCGAAACCCTCCTTGAGGGACGCCGTTTTGTGTTCGTATTTCCCCGGGTAAACGTTCCCCAGACGCGATTTGAATGTGTTGTGGGGGAGATCATTCTGAGTTATACTGGGAATGCCGTGCTGACACCGAATTAAATGAGATCAAGCAGAATACCATGGCTTCATGCTGTGTCATAAGCTTTGTCCAAGCCGAAGAATACATACATGCGAGCACTTGCTCGCAACGAGAAAGACTCCATCGTTCGCCTTCATCATGGCAACACTTGCTCGGAACGAGAAAGACACGTCATAGCGTAAACCCCTAGAAGGCGACGGGTAATGATTATCAATTCCGGAAAAATAAAGGAAGCTTATAGGAACAATGATGGAGTAAAGGTAGTTGTGGCAGCGAAGAAGCAAATCGGCTGCAATCGTGAACATAAATCTTCGTGTTGGTCGTGAAGGTTGCGTACAGCTTCGCTGCCAAGTCTTACGCGTTAGTGTGAGCTACGTTCATTTTTTACAATAATTGAAACTTCGAAAAGGCTGTTCGTTGCATAATGCGCGGAATCCTGAAGTTAGCTGACAGTGTTTAGTCTGAGGTGAAAACGTTTCACTCGGCCAAAACCATGCATCGGGTAGAGTGACGGAGTTGATCCAGCTGATGGACTTAGAGCAGGCGGGAAGGTATTTGAGCAGCTACAGTCGAATAGTTTTGGAAGGTGCAATGCGAAGGCGCATAGAGACCGGTGTCTGCTTAAAATTTCATTTTACGTGCTGAAAAGGAAAACAGCCGAAATTAGGCTGACGCAGAGGTTTCTTTGCTCCCGTTCAGTGGTCGCTCTTGGACGCAGCCACTGTCAACTTCTAGGTGGCACAAAGCCAGAGTGTGTGTAAAAATTCTAGAAACATGGAGGGCTATTACTCTCGCTCCAAGAAATACTTACAGCCAACTTACGTGGCACCGAACGGCTACCAGCACCACTTCAAGCACGGAATGTTCTTTGCTCACCGCACCAATGGTGAGGTAGTCTTGTGCGAGTGGCTGCTGCACAGTCCGTACAAAAGATCCACATATTGATTTCCTTGCACTGTGATACCAGCAAGAAGGGACCAATTTTTGGAGCCAGTTTGGTTAAGGTCATAGAACAAGGCTTTCACGAAGTTAGAGACACATGAATAAACTGAGCATCATTGACAATGGGTGTTTGATCTGTAAAAGCAACGTTTTCCTCGAGCGCCAGTCATTGGATTCCTTGAACAACACTACTCAGAACGGGTATTTCGCTGGAGAAATAACCGTCTGCGCGTGGTCGCATTTGTAATGTTTCTGGCAGAACGGTGGCTTTGTCTCACAAGATCTAAAAATTTAATCGGGTTTCCTCAAAATGGCAACTTCCGTTGATTCTTTCCTTGCTGCCCATATGAACATGGGAACGTTGAATATGGTAAGACCTCCAACCTCTCTTAGACCATTGTGGAAGACATTGTAGAAGCTCTTGGAACTTAAGCTTGAAAAAAAAAATCACTCGCGATATTGCAAGTGTCCAGTACTTCTGTGTTTCGGTTTATTCTCCACCTGATTCAAGTCACAGGGATCAAGTTACAGTGGTCATTCGCTATGTCGCTGATTATAGACCTGAACAACTATTTTTATGGTTTTTAACCCATAGGAAGTCACAAAGAGGAAGGTATCTTGAAACACAGACTTCCAAGACTGTCGTGGCTAGTCATAATAAACTCGAGCAGCATGACTGGCAAATACACCGCAATGCAGGCTCATTTGAAAGAAATCCATCCGCAAGCAAGTATTATCTTTCGTGCTGCTCCCTCTTTTAGCCTGGTCCGGGCGCATGCTGTAGATTCTTGTTGGTAAGCTGTTAGTTTTTCCATTCTTTTGTAGCGTACTTAAGCTTCCTTCACAGTGTCTACTCATCGCATGGCTCTAATCCAGGCTCATTTGAAACAAAACGCGACATCGATAATTTCAAAGCAAGTCGGAGACACATGGTGGTCACTGGCAGCGGATGCAGTGAGTGCTCTCCAGGCAGGTTCTAAAAGAATTAAAGCCCCCTTGATGGAACTATCCAAACATCATGATGAATGAGCAGAAACGAAGCACCAGACAAATTGTTTGCTCAAGACAATGAAAACGTTGGGAACCACTCTGATGGTCAAATTTGGGATAGAGTTTTTCATTGCTTCAACACCACCAACAAGACACTTCAGTACCGAACACTTCCATTAAATGCTACCGTAGGCCTTATGAAATTGTTGTGTGGATATGTATTCGGCTTAATGGAGAGGTTCGATGAAATTGGAAAGCTTGCGAAGGTAGCGTCCGGGAATGCTTCGTACACAACAAGCACCTTAATAAAGCGAAAAGAATCGACATGATATGACAGCACGGTATGCATGAACATGCCAAGGCCACAAGATCTTCAGCTAAGTTCTTTGTTAACCTCATTGTCGTGATTGATAGTGTTCTGAACGCTCTCATAGCTTCCTCTATAGAACGAGCTGAGGTGCAAGCACTATAACGCTTGTGGGCATTGTGGGCATATTGTGGGCATTGGCAGTGTGCTGCTTTGGTATTTATGCGAGGGAGCGAAATCATCGTGGCCATATGCAGTGTGGAAGACAGCGGGACGAATTCCCTGTTACTTCTACCCATCTAACCCATCGCCACTATCAACTGTGGGTAATCATAACTATCCCCGGGGTGGTCGTTCCTGTGGTGGCCTGTGCTCGGGAGCATAATAAAAGTGGTGCTTCCGCACCTCAGAACACCCTCTCTGAATATTGTTTTATGTACAGCAACATGATGCACTCGCGCGCCGCTCCTCATACTGGCAGCAAGTTTGGTTTTCTTGTTTTTGCTATTTTCAAAGTTTCTACGTTCACATATATTGGCAGTACACTCTACACGAACGTTCCATTGCTGCAGTTGATCTTGACTATTACGTCAGCACACCGCAACACCCCTGAATGTGCGATGAAAAAGTGCTGAATTATCTTCTTGCTCTTCGTGGTACCAAAACGTCTTTTTTCACCCCTCAGCGACGGACAAGCGTATTCGTTTTTGCAGAGTTATTTTACCAGGAAATAAAACCTGTATATCAGCTCGGCTGTTCCGATTACCTGTTCCAAAATTGCACACTACAGGTTCATCCATTTGCTTCCCTCTTACTTTTAAATAAACTGTACCGTCACATTACAGCACAATGCTTTACTTCGGGCATTGCCGAAGCAACGAGTACGTTAACACTCGTCGTGGTAAAACGTGGCCGCATAAACGATTAGTGCCTTTAACCTGTATCTCCTGTTTATCTTTATTACAATGAGTGCGACACTTTTGCCACCTGCTGTAAAATTAATTTACATGGCGTGATGTATCGCTGTGGATGCAGACTTTCCCTAAGCTCTTTTTATTTCTTAGTACCCTTCGACACCCACAATGTGTGCTCTATTATGCTCCTCTACTCGGTCAGGTCTTCTAACGTCGCTTAACGCTATTATTTTCCAGTTATGCCTGCTAGTTCCTCTGGTATTGAGATTCTTGAGGAGGAGGAGAAAAACTAAAGGAAAGGCCGAGAGTGCTTAGAGCCCGGATTGCTACTCGGCACTGGGGAAGGGGTGTTCAGGGGATAAAAGGGAGGGCAGGCGAAAAAGAAGGGATAGAAGCGGGGTCGCGCACACACTTTAGTCCCTTCGTGGGCACTATATTCTTTCGTCCAAGCGTGTATTCTTCATGAAACACAGAAGGGCTTCTGTTGCCTTCCGAAAAGTCGATTGTAGGGTTCGTTGTCCTAGAATAGTCTCTAGTTTGAACTGTTGATTGTCCAATCGGCGGAGCGCGGCTGCCAAAATGCGTCTTTCCGATTAATAATGGGGGCAACAACAACGCACATGTTTGAGAGTCTCTCCAACCTCGTAGGCGTCGCACTGGGCACTACTGTCCATCCCGGTGAGGAAGGAGTAGGCTTTCGTGAAGGCCACTTCGAACCACAGCCTACAAAGTAAACTAGACTGTGATAGAGACACCCCACATGGAAGACGGCGCTGGAGTAGAGGGTCCTGGTTGTGGAGGCACGGATGCACAAAGTCCGGTGTATTCCACTTAGTAATGGAGGTCCTGCGCGCGAAGCAGCCTAGTCACATCGGTGCTTGAAAGCGGAAGGAAGATGGTCCTTTCAGAGTCATGGCCTGTCCGGGCAGCGGAATCAGCCAAAACATTGCCAATTATTCCACAGTGGCTTGGCAGCCACTGAAATAAAATATTATGTCCTTGAAATGACACAATGTGTGCTTTACTAAACTCCTGAAAGCCCCACTTGTTCGTCAAACCAAGTTTCCCCGATGATATGGAAATTATGGCGGGTAGCTTCCTTGAAAGCAAAGATAAGGTTCCCCTACGGGGCAGTTCTAGCTTGAAAGCTTCCAAGTGAAACGTCCAGAGAGGGTCTGTCTAAATGGTGTCTCTTTCAACAACTGCTTTATGGCTGAACTAACTGTCACCGTGGCTAGCCCAGGAGTTCATTGGGGCTTATAACCGTATTTTCCTCGTATATTCACTGAAAGTTGTAACTAGCGTGGCAAATATTGTTCTGAAGAGGAAGTTCTATTTGTGTTCGAGGAAAACGTATTTGAACGGCTGCAACTCGGGGGTGTCGCTTCACCAATACTCGAAATGGTCTTTACGCAGCACTGCGAACCCAGGAAAGTGGTATCAGTGCTCAGTGTTTCAGGGGGCCTACTTTTATATGGTCACGAAGCAAAGACGACGCAGCTGTCTTGAAGGAAAACACGTTTATTGAAGCGAACTTGTGCGCCCCTAACAACTAAAAGAATAAACCGGCGGCCGAAGCAGCAGCAAAAAAGGAACGTGTGCAGGCGGCGTCGGCGAGTCGAATGCCGCGGCGTCTGCATCTGCTGAATTTATCTTTTGGTGCGAGTAATTCTCGAACGGTTGATCATCGAGAACACTGTAGATTAAAGAATATTCGAGACTGTTGCCTTAGTTCGAAAACGCCCTCCCTATGAAAAGAGATAAAACGTGCGGCATAAAAATAAAGAATGGAACAGCGGCTTCCCTTGGCATACGGATAGCAGAGATAACACAACCCGGCTTATCCGGTCGGCAAAAACAAACATAAAAACCCAATGCATGGTTCGCGGCATTATAACCCTGTAAGAGTGCATCGACCCGATGCTAAAACAAAAAAACAGTCCGAAAAACGAACAAAACAGTTCGTCATCTTGTGTAGTAAGGTTTCAGTCGGGCCAGGTGGACGACTTCGGGCGCCGCGTGCGTCTTCGTGATGTTCCCGAATCACCATCGGGGATGACCTCGTAGTAATTTGGCCAACACGTCGTAGAATCTGGTAGGGTCCGAAATACCGTGGCAGCAGCTTCTCACTCCGTCCTCGTCGTCGGATGGGAGTACAAACCCACACACGATCCCCTGTTGGCTGGTCTCGGCGTCTCGGCGTCGGAGGTTGTAGCGCCCGGCATGCACCGGCTGCTGGTCCCTTATACGACCTCGAGGGAGCTGGCGGGCCCCCTCCGCACGCTGAAGTTCCTTGGACGTCGGCGTTGTGATCGTCGTCTTCTACGTGCGGAAGCATGGCGTCAAGCATCGTAGTCGGCTGTCTTCCGTAGGCAAGCTCGAACGGTGTCATCTGCGTAGTTTCCTGAATAGCCGTGTTGTACGCAAACGTGACATACGGGAGCACTTCGTCCCAAGTCTTATGTTCAGCGTCGACGTACAGTGACATCATATCCGCGATTGTCTTGTTCAGACACTCCGTTAGTCCGTTCATTTGGGGGTGGTACGCCATCGGTCTTCGGTGATGTGTGTTGCTGTAGCGTAATATTCCTTGCATCAGCTCCGCAGTAAAGGCCTTTCCACAGTCCGTGATTAGGACTTCAGGGGTTCCACGTCGCAGCACAACTTGATTTATGAAGAAATTCACGACTTCTTGTGCAGTCCCCCTCGGAAGAGCGGTGGTCTCTGCGTAGCGCATCATGTAGTCTGCCGCTACGACAATCTACTTGTTCTCGGATCGTGACTTAGGGGACGGGCCCGAAAGGTCCATTCCAATATGTTGGAGGGACCTCGATGGGATGGCGATCGGCTGCAGAAGTCAGGCGGGTCTTGTCGGCGGCCTTTTTCGTCGCTGGCAGTCACGGCAGGTCTGTACATAGTGGGACACATCGGTTGCAAGGCGGGACCAGTAGTACTTCGCCTTGAGTTTTCCAATAGTGCGTGCTGTGCCAAGATGACCGGAGGACGGGCCGTCGTGCCACGCTTGCAAAATTTCATCACGAAGGTCTGCAGGGATTACAAGAAGATAATTTGTTCTTGTTCTGGGGTTGAAATTCTTCCTCACGAGTATGGAGTTTTTCAGGCTGAATGCTGGTAAGTTGCGTTTGTTGGCCCTAGGCACGGCGACGCTGCGTCCTTCAGGGTAGTCGATCATGACGCGCAACTCGGGGTCGACACGCTGCTGGGTGGCTATGTCGCTTCCGACACGACTCCGAAGAACGCGCTGCCTGCATCGGAGTCTTGAGACGGTGGGTCGACGGGGCGGCAGGACAGACAGCCGCCGTCGGAGTGTTTTCTGCAGGATTTATTGAAGATTTTAACGTTGAATTCTTGTAGGCGCAAGCTGCGTCGCCCAAGACGACCAGAGGGGTCATTCAAATTGGCAAGCCAACACAGCGCATGGTGGTCTGTCACACCTTGAACGGTCTACCATACACGTATGGGCGAAAGTTTGGAATGGCCCTAATGATAGCTGGGCACTCTTTCTCGGAGGCAGTAGTTTTTCTCCTCCTTCGACAGACCACGGCTCGCATAGGCAATTACATTTTCGCAACCGCTTTGTTTTGGGCAAAGGACGGCACCCAAGCCTATATCACTGGCGTCCCCGTGCATTTCCGTTTTGGCGGTTTGGTCAAAGTGAGCGAGCACGGGCGGGCTTTGCTGGCGTTGTAGCAGTTCGCAGAATGCTTCCTCTTGCGCCCTTTCCCAGTTGAAAGGGGTCCTATCTTTCGTCAAGCGTGTGAGTGCCTTTGGAATGGGCGCGAAGTTTTCGACGAAGCGCCGGTAGTATGTGCACAGTCCGAGAAATTTTCGCACACCCTTCTGGTTTTTGGTCTTGGGAAGTTCACTAGTGCTGAAGTTTTCGCCGGGTCAGGCAGAACTCCCGCGGCGTTGACGACGTGGCCCGAAAACTTCAGCTCCTTGTACGCGAAACGGCACTTTTCGGGCTTCAGCGTTAACCGCGACGTACGGATGGCTTCGAGTTCAAACTAGAACCTTGCAAGGTGTTCGGGAAAGTCCGATCGGATACTACAACGTCGTCGAGGTATACGAGGCAGGTGCGCCACTTCAGGCCAGCTGGCACAGTGCCCATGATTAAAACGTTGCTGGCGCCGTGCATAGCCAGAACGGCATTCCCTTGAACTCGTATAGGCCGTCCGGGGTTATGAACGCACTCTTCTTTCGGTCTCTCTTGTCCACCTAAATTTGCCAGTAGCCTGTCTTCAGATCCATTGATGAGAATTACTTCGTGTGGCATAGGTGGTCGAGGGCGTTGTCTATTCGTTGCAAGGAATAAACGTCTTTTTCGGTGATTTTGTTCAATCGCCGGTAGCGAAAGCATAACCTCAACGTACCGTCTTTTTTCTTCACGAGTATGACTGGAGCAGCCCAGTGGCTTTTCTATGGCTGTATAATGTAATCGCTGAGCAGGTCTTCGACTTGTGACCGGATGGCTTCCCGCTCGTGTGAAGACACGCGGTACGGTGACTGTCGCGTAGGTCGTGCTCCATCTTCGGTTATAATTCGGTGCTTCGCTAGGGGTGTCTGACGTAATTTTGAGTTCGACGAAAAACAGCTGTAGCGACGCAGCAAATACAATAATTCGTCCCGTTTTTTTTGCGGCAGCGCCGGGTTCATGGCGAAAGGAAACGGCAGCTTGAAAGTATCTGCGCGTGCGCTTTCAAAGTTGGTGACCGCGATCACTTGACTTGTTTCTTCCGTTTCTTCGAGGAACGCAATTGCAGCGCCCTTGTTTAAATGCTGATACTCCTCGGTGAAATTAGTGACCGAAACGTTGGATTTGCATTCCTTGAAGCGCGCAATGCCTCTTGCGACGGAGACACCGTGGTCCAGAAGCAACCTTTGGTCTCTCTCTACGATAGCGTCGATGTCAGGAACAGCATCCTCACAGTAGACGGTGATCATCGAGCTTGCGCGGGGTGGCAGGGTGACGGGATCGTCGTTAATCCTTACAACAGCATGGTGTTCGGGGGTTCTGTTTCTGCGTCATGCAAGGATCGGAAGAAAAAGTATTGACCTTGTCGGCAGATCAATTATTGCGCCGTTGTCTTTCAAAACGTCCATTGCAAGAATTACATCGCGGGAGCAGTTAGCCAAAATCACGTACGCAGCAGGGTACGTGGTGCCGTCTACGGTAACACGCGATGTGCATGTTCCACTTGGCATCACGAGGTAGCCTCCTGCTGTGCGTATGTGCGGACCGTCCCATATGGTCATACTTTTATTCAGCTTGGACGCGAATGACCCGCCCATTACTGAGTAGTCGGCTCCCATGTCGATGAGGGCGACTATATCAAAGCCGTCTATGAAAAACTCGACATCGGACGCCGGTTTCCTCGAGTTTCGGGGGCGTGAGGGCGTCGTATCTCGGCTTGTGCGTGTTGGCTGTGGGGCCTTTTGCGTCGTCGTTACCGTCGTCTTCTCTCAGCGGCAGGCTTGGTCATGTCCGGTAAGCGCCGCGCCGTGTCGTTGTCGTCGTGTTCCTGAGTCACGTAAGTGTGAGTTCGGTTCGTCGGGCTGAAGGCAAGGCGAGAATCATGGTCTTCGGTGAGTCGATGCGTCGTTGGAGGGTTTTCATTTTTCCGCCGTCGTGCAGCTTTACCTCCAGAAGTTGCTGCTCTAAGTTTCCCCTTCGTGGACTGGGGCCACTTCCACGTGCGAAGTCAGCATTGCTGCGGCGGCTAGGCGATAGGTATGGGTAGCGCGACGGCGAATGGTTGAAACGGGCTGGGTCACGCCTGGTTTGAGATAGGTAGTCGTCGTCATCGTCACGTGGTCGTTTCCCAGGGAGAGAGCGAGGTGCGTGGACTCAGAAACCACGAAGCCCGAGTCTCTTGTATGGGCAGCGACGATAGATGTGATCGGCCTCTCCGCAGTGGTAGCACAGAGGACGATTATCCGGTGTTTGCCATACGTCCGTCTTCCTCGGTGTCTGGATGCGCACTACAGGGGGTCGGGCGGGCGACAGTGGGCGGCGGTACGGCGGGGCCTCTTGACGAGGTGTTGGAGCAGGGCGGGATGGACGAACAGCTGCTGAGTAGGTCATAGCTTGTGGCTCGCGGGGTGCTTCGAATGCCGTGGAAGTGCCCAGTGCCTGTTGAACCTCTTATCGGATGACGTCAGTCAGGGAAAGGACTGGAAGTTGCGGAGTCGTTGGACAAAGTTTGCGAAGCTCCTCCTTACGACTGCGCGGATGGTCTCGCGTATTGTATTGGGGGTAATCGCCCGGCACCGATAATCTCCGAAGTAAGCGCATCGATCGGACGGCCGTACTGCCTCGTACAAATTTCCAGCCTCTTCTCCTACGCGGCCGCCTCCAACACGATTCGGTCGCAGTTTTTGGGGGTTTGCGGACAAGGCATGCGAATAGCTCCTGTTTAACCCCTCGCATAAGAAACCTTTGTTCCTTTTCTTCGCTAATTTCTGGGTGCGCACGGAGAAAACGTTTCTTCAACGTCTCAACGAACACGAGCACGCTATCATTGGGATGCCGTGTGCATGTCTACAGCCCCTGCTCGACCCGTTCCTTGCGTACCAGAGTCGTGAACGTTTTCGAAAGCTCGGTCGTGAATAACTCCCAGGTCGTCAGCGTCCGTCCATGGTTCTCGAACTAAATCCGTGCGGAGTGTTCAAGGTAGAAAAACCCTTGCCTGAGAGTTTCGTCGTCATCCCATCGGTTAAACGTACGGACCCTGTTGAGATGCTCCAGCCATTCCTCAAGATCTTCCATAGGTGACCCGTGAAAAGATGGTGACTCCCGGGGGTGCTGCAGAACTACAGGAGTGCTCGCTACGTTGATCCTCGTGGATGCGTTGTTCATGGCACCAGTCGGGATATCCTCACCCTTCAATTTATCTGGCAGTAGTCCAAACGCCCGCTTTAGGCCTTGCTGTCGGCGGGTGGCACGAGGTGGGCTTGCTTGGCGGCTTGAAGGGGGTTTAGGGTGCATGAACCCCGCACCTCGCCAGATGTCAGGATGCGAAAGACGACGCAGCTGTCGTGAAGGAAAACACGCTTATTGGAGCGAACATATGCTACCCTAACAACTAAAACAATACGCAGGCAGCGAAGCAGCAGTCAACAAAGTGACGTGTCCAGGCGAGCGTCAGCGAGTCGAATGCCGCGGCGTCTGCTCTGCGGGAATTTATCTTTGAGTGCGAGTGTTTCTCGAACCGTCGATTTCATCCAGACCACCTTAGATCAAAGAAGATTATTCTAGACTGTTGACCGTAGTTCGGAACGCTCTCCCTATTAAAATAAAAATAAAAATGAAAATGGAATGAATCACGGGATTCACTTGGCACACGGGTAACACAGTTAACACAGCCCGCCGCAGCCGGTCGGCGAAAACACAACATAAACAAACCCAATGCATGGTTCGCCGGCAATATGCTATTCGGTAATGATTTAAAACAGCGCTGTACAGTGGCACAGCTGCAAAGGAACACATAGAATAGCGTAATATGAGGCGATTGCAGCGTTGTACTCGGCCAGCCCCTTCATGATGCCGACATATCATAAAACGTTCACAGCATATCCACG
>JABSTR010002222.1:0-31361 GCA_013339765.2 Haemaphysalis longicornis
GTCGAACGCAATCCAACCTCGCATGTAGCTTGTTCTGCAGTTGTTTCTCGCGGGGCACTGCTTCTTAACAAGCCTGACTACCCCGCGGAAACGATCCGTGCACGGTGCGTGCAGGGAGCGCAGCTCCACTTTCGTGGGTGGCCTGGTGAATGGGAGAGGCCAGCGCACGTCCATGGACAGCATCTACTCAAGCTATCGCTGAAACCAGCCCCGCTTGGCTTCCTGTGCAGGGAGGCTCAAGCTCTAAAGGCCGACACCTCCATGCAAGCGAAGTTTCTCGGCGAACTTGGCGCGGCGGACGCCGCGGTTTGACGCGCCGCTCAGTTTTCGGTCCACCCCAACCTCCATGCAACGTGATGCCAGGTGAGGCGGCGAACGCCGCCGATGGAAGACAGGACAGGAAGTACAACGAAGTACAAGGCTGTGATTGGCTGCGGCCTCAAAATGCAGTTTGCCGCTTCCGGTCGCGTTCGCCGCCGCGCGTTCGACATCTAGCTCGCGTAGATCGCCGGCGAACAGCCGTATTGGCCGCGAGGCCCACCACTGGAGAGGCCGGCGCAGCGATCGTTTGACGTCACTTGTAGGATCACCGTTCCTATCTGGCTGCGTAGTTGGCTTGCAGCGCGTGACACTTCGCTTGTGGAAGCGGGTTCTAAAAGTATTTTCGTGTTAATTTCCTTCGTTTGAAGTCATTCTCATTGCGTCAAGCGCAGTTCGACCTAATGGTGGCTGTATAACCGTATCAACTGTGGTAGATTATCCGCAAACACCATGAGCGTGCTGCTGGTGTGTCATTACGCATGCGACCGAAGAGTAAGCGCGGCTTTTTCTACGACAATCGCCGAGTGAAGTTTCTAGATTTTCCTTGTTGCAAGAAATATATAAAGCAGGAAATCGTGAAGCGTTAACTGCTCGCAGAAGCACACGCACCGCCGTGCCTGCCCGCACAGCCGACGGTGCGGCTCGAACCGACGCAAGTCGCGGCAACAACAACTTGTCGCCGCTTTTTAAATCACACAAGTCGTGGAAAAGAAGTTCCAGATTGGTGAAAGTGGATGTTAGTGTGGTGAAAATTCTGGTAGGTAGTAACATCAGCTGTGGTTTTCAAAGCGATGCTCATTATCTCCCGCGATTTACGCCGACCGGCGCGGAGGTGGGTCCCGCAGCGCCGGCCTGTTCACGCACGGTGCGGCGATCGGTCGAAGGATGGCTATGCTTGCGCGCAAGAATGGGCCGAGGCCGTGCAGGTATCTTGATCGTCGATCGCTTCAACGGAAATCCCCGCGCTTACAGAGTTCCCAGCCGGAAAACGTTCTGTTAGGGACTGTCACTCGCAACTCTAACGGCGATGAAATATCTGCTGCGACGCCAAGCCTAAAGTTCCCACCAATCCGATTACGTGCATCCGAAGCCGGCTGCGAGCTGTTGGCGAAGGCCCTCCCGTCGCGCACGCGCGTGTTGCGTTTGGGTTCCTCTAACTTCTTGGGGGCCCCCAACACTCGGTTCTCCTATTCTAAAATCCCCCCTTACCAGAAATCATTAACGACGTGTTTCGCCTCGTACGCAGACTCGCCTTCTGTGAGCAGTTTTGTGAGTTTCGAAATTGATTCTTGAGAAATGCCGGCTTACTGTAAACATACAATACACGCTGCAATTATAAATTACCACGCCGAGAACCTAATGAAAACTAAATATAGCCTTGTCCAAACCCGCTCGAAGGCGTTAAAAACTCGCGTTCATACCGTTCATACATTGCGGACAAGTCCGCGAAAGTAAACATCAGCCGTGCAGAGTACAGGCTACGGCAGTGATCGTTAATCAAATCCGGGCATGACTATAAAAACATCGTAGGGGAAATAGGCACTGATTAAGCCAAACTGCCGACCATAACAATACTTTTAAGCATGTGCGGCGAAGCAATCTGATCACCGTTCTCGCTTCATTCATTTATCAGGCAATACGAGCAGTTCGCGCGGTGAGATCATAAGTGAGCGACGCGTTTCCGTCGCTGTTACAAGGCGTTTGCTTGCACGCACATGTCCCGTCACAAGTATTTCATAATGAATTTACAGCGTACTTTTCTCGGCATCAGTTGCATCGTCCTGGGCGTTAGCTGGCTGCGTATGTAAGAGCTGTGGGTCGCGATGGTAGCAACTACCTAAACGCGGCGGTGTCGCCGGG
The DNA here is from genome assembly GCA_013339765.2 of Haemaphysalis longicornis. Classification (NCBI taxonomy): domain Eukaryota; kingdom Metazoa; phylum Arthropoda; class Arachnida; order Ixodida; family Ixodidae; genus Haemaphysalis; species Haemaphysalis longicornis. The sequence goes on from JABSTR010002222.1 coordinate 2,182, forward strand.
AACAAGCGAGTCGCTGATTGCTTGACCGAATTATTTGGTTTACAGACATTTTTTTTTTTTTTTTGTAATTTGCATCAAATCCACAAGGAGCGGGGCGAGACGGTGGCCACAACAAAACACGCTTCCGCATACGCACGGGAAATGTGTTGTAGCAGACGACAACACGATTCGGCGTCCTACAAGTGACGTCACTCGTAGGTGGCGCCACGGTATGTCCTCGAGCCAATTTTCGACGCCGGCGGCGGAGCGGCCGCCGCCGGGCGACGTTCGCCGCCTTTTCGCCTACATTTCGCTGCATGGAGGTCGGCCTTAAAGGAGCCATGAAGAGAAAACAAATTTGTTTTATTCGAAAGATTAGGTGTTTCATAGTACCCCAAGCGCTTTCCCGGAAGCAAATGATGCTTATTCACTGAGAAATAAGGCAATTTAAGCCAAAATTTTTAAATCTCCCGCTAAAATTGCACATTTCGTGACGTGAACATGGCGTCATACGAGCCGGTCCATGAAACAGATACTTAGTATGTCGACTCCATATAGCACCCACACGCGGGAGTCGACCGAGACGGCGGCCATTTAAAAATACTAGTAAAACCACTAGTGCACACCCGCAGCCCTAGTCATGGAATCGCCTGATCCGGAGAACAAAACTCTCGCCGAGGAGTTCGGGCTTGCATTTAACAACCTCACACCACTTGAACGCTCAATGCTTCTAAGTGCACGAGCGGCAAGAGTTGTGGGATACGCGGTGGACGGGAAAGCGACCATTCCGCGATAGCCACAACAGACGAACGCCCAGCCGTCGGCAACCGCTGCCTCGTCAGCCCCGTCGCGACGGACGAATACAGACTGGTACGTATGTGCTGTATTTTCAATTTCAGTAGCAGTATCGCTTATGCCAGTTCGCCGGTGTCGTGTATGGAAAGCCGTTCGCTCGAGCTCTCTGCTCCGACCAGAAAGATTCGAGCGCCAATGCGCGGTGTGTACGGCAATTTTTTTCCCGAAGGTCAGAGCGCCTTGACAGCGATATGACGAAGTCGGCGACGAGCGCCAGCATGTCCCGGTCCCTGCCGTAATCACTTCCTCGGAAATGAAGCGAGCACACTCGTACTTCCTTTAGCTCTCTTCTCCTCCGTTTGCAAAGTTCACAAAACGTAGCCACTTGCTTCGCCGAGGTTCGTCGTAGGGCAGCACATGAAAGGAGACTCACCGGCGGGGATGTCGCACTCCCTCGACGATTTGCCCGTACTACATGGGCATTTCAAAACACAGCAACGAAATTTCATTGTAAAGTACTCGAACAAACTGAAGTTTTCAGTGGTTGTAAACTGTAAACGAGCTCGTGACGACAGCAGCAAGCCAACACGACCTCCATACCGAAACCTGTGCGACGAGTGGCACTATCTCGTTGCTGCTCTGTGTTCCTTATTCCCCTTGTTTCTATTTTTACCTTTGCTGCTAGTTGGCGATATGACGGCCAACCTCCTGTGAAGGGATTACGATACCAAGCAAGGTCGCGGCTGTGCGTGCTGGGACGGTTCGTTGGCCCCGAAGAGCCTTGAACCCGAAAATTCGTCTGCGCGACGGTGGCGACGGCGAGATGTCGAGTTCGGCTGGCGGTAGTTTCGTACGCATTGGCATACACGCTTGCGTGTTCGTTCGGAACTTCACTTCACCGTTTACTCCACCGTTCTTTGTCATAAAAAGAATGTGCAGTATGTTTCACGGGCATTTAGCTCGCTATGCAAACTGTAAGCCCTGCCTAACATGCGTTTGCTTTTGCCGGCCTCCGCCAATCGCAGAGCATTCTCGAGTGATATCATAGGTTCTGTGCGGAAAATGAGCTGGTGGGTCGCATGGTCATTTCCTTTTTTCCTAATTATGTAGCTTATTTGAGCGAAGTTTGCGTTTAAGTGGTGTCGTTATGGTTCTAACGAGGCAATCTTTCGAATGAACCAAACTTGTGTTTTCTCTTCATGGCTCCTCTGTGCAAGTTTGGGAGAAGTCAAGCCGATAAGATCGCCGTTTGTGCCGCGAACTTGGCACTTCTGTTACACAGTGCTTTGAAATTTAGTGTGCATAAGGTAAACTATTGTTCATTAATGTTTCTTTTTTAATTTTTGTTGCTTCTTCATGATAGGCAAGACTTAAAATGAGCTGCGAATTTTAAGCAATCTGTAGGCAGCCATAGTTGAATGCACAGGAAACACAACGTTTTGTCTAGCTTGAAATGTTCCAGAGGGTACGTGGAAGCGCCAGCTAGCAATTTTAAAGGTTTTTACCTCCTCAATTGCATGTAAAGAGGAGGCAAAGGGTAGATATAGGATAGCCCCCCACCCTCGCCAGTTGATAGCCTGGTAGTGCTTCATAATTTAGTCCACAATTACCGCATGGCTTTTATTTCCCTGACCTTTCCCCAGTGTCTTCTGCCTTTTCCAAACCGGTTATTCAACCAAACTTCATCCTGCATGTGTTCTGATTATGTATTTTGATAGGCTAGTTTCTGTTTACTGTTGTGTTCGGCTTGGAAGTCAACATAACAACCACAATACTTTCATGCTCACCATCACTGGCCCATCCCACGTGGGATGGGCCAGTGATGGTGAGAGCTTCTCTCAAAGGCTTACAGTGGATTCACAAATTCTGGTTGTCTGTGACATCAATACACCCACCCGGAGCACCCTGCGGAATTCAACTTGACATTAATTCTTGTATTCACAGCTGGTAAGGAATGCTTAGTTGTCTGCTCTCCGAGTGTTTGAGGGGAGTGAACAGTAAAAGTTTCCGATTGCGAGGAGATATTTCATGTTCTATTGCTTTTTAACCCTGCACTCTGTAAAAAACAGTTCCGGCTAATTGCTTAAGTGAATATTGCCGCATGCTCGCCAATTGCCTTAGAGCTAACCTCGTCCCACAGGCGCACGCCGGTGTTGCCGTGACGCGCTAACAATCGGTATACACCCGGCCACCCCTCGCATGATCGCCAAGTGGACTGGACCGCCACGTGCGGGACGGAGGTTGACGAAGACGCTGGGCGCGGGGGTGTGTGAGACGCCGAGCAGCGAGCAAGGTCACCTTTTGTTCTCTTGTCTGCGGGCCCAAGTGCGCCCCAAATAAATCAGTTTGATTAGGCCTATTCGTCTTTGTCTACGTGACAAACTGGTAGAGGTGCGGGGTAATCCTATCCCATGCTTCAAACGCCATCGAAGAGCCGCAACGCGAGCCCTTCGAAGCCTCCTCTTGTGGACACTCCCGTTCACCGGGCGAGCCGGCGGCTTCAAGGAGCGTCGCCAGAGTTTGGACTTCTCCACGAAACCAGAGCCAGGACCGGTGCACCGCAAACCCAGCAGCAAGGTATGGCCACCCCCATCATCAGTTTCCAGAACCCTCGGAACCCGAAATCGTTCCATGGCGAAATATTCGAAGACGCGGAAGACTGGCTAGACCAGTTTGAACGAGTAGCTGCCTTTAATCAGTGGGACGACGCGGCGAAGTCAAGACACGTGTACTTCAGCCTAGAAAATGGTGCGCGCACGTGGTTTGAGAACAATGAACGGAGGTTAAAGACGTGGACGGAATTTCGAAGCGAGTTTCTGCAAGCACATGGAAATAGCGACCGCCGAGAGAAGGCCGAGCGCGAGCTGCAATCCCGGGTTCAGCTCCCGAACGAAAGCGTGACCATGTACGCGGAAGACATGGAACGCCTCTTCAGAAGAGCTGATCCCGCCATGGCCGAAGAAAAAAAGGTACGACACCTCATGCGCGGGGTAAAAGAACAGCTGTTCGGAGGCCTTGTTCGAAGCCCGCCAAAGACTGTGCGCGAATTTATTACCGAAGCTACTATGATAGAAAGAACGCTACGGCAGCGTGCAAGCCTGTATGAGCGCCAAGCTAATTTCGTGTCGCACTCCGGTGGCTTTGGCAACGCGCTCGAGAACCCTGATGCACTTCGAGAGCTGATTCGCTCAATAGTCAGCGAGGAACTACAAAAACTTCGCGACATCCACCAACCCTCGATTGGTTCTATTGCTAGCGTCGTTCGTGACGAGGTGCAACACGCCTTGCGAGCGCCTCCTGTCCATGCTGATCCGCCAGTGATGGTTCCCGACCCTCTGCACATGAGCTATGCAGACGCCCTCCGGCGTCCTGTTACCGCAGCAGCTCCTCTTGTGTACCCCGGACCCATCATCCCCGTGCAGTCGGCGCACTCCGCAGCAGCTCCTTCTGTGTACTCTGGACCCGGACCCCGCATGCCTTTGCAGTCGGCGCAGTCGGCTGCGTACGTTGGAGACCGACGAAGGAAGACGAATGTGTGGCGCACTCCGGATTTGCAGCCTCTCTGCTACCATTGTGGCGAAGCCGGACACTTGTACAGGGAGTGTCGTTACCGACGACTCGGACTGCGAGGCTTTGCCATCGACTCTCCTCATCCGCGTCCCGGCCAAAGACCCCACGCCATTGCAGAGTACATTGCACAACAGCGCCCCGTACTCTCACCGCAGCGCCATCAATCAAGGTCGCCGTCTCCACGCCGGGTCTCTCCAAGGCGTTCAAGTTATACAAGTGCCCCACGGGGACGGTCCCCAAGCCCTCCCCAGGAAAACTAGGGGCAGCGGCCTTTGGAGGCGAGGTCGCTGAAGGAAGAGTTGCTGAACAGCTTCCACCGACGGCTCCAACGCAGCACGCAGTAACGGCGACGGCGAAACCTGATGATAATGGTCGGTTGTCTTTAGATATACCAGTGTTAATTGACGGCCATACAGTCAGTGCGTTGGGGGATACCGGAGGCGGAATATTCAATCATTAGTGACAGGCTTACTAGAGGACTGAAAAAAGTTACGACGCCATGGTGGGGACCGCAAATTCGAACCGCTGGAGGGCACATAGTCACCCACTCGGCTTGTGCACTGCCCGCGTGAGTATTCGTGAATCGACGTTCGTCGCCACCTTCCTCATAATGCCCGAATGCTCTCGCGACCTGATACTCGGCATGGACTTTCTCCGCGAACATGCTGCAGTGATAAACCTTCGGGAACGCCGAATCGCCTTTGCTACTGAGCAGGCAGCTGAGAAAAGTGACAACAATGGTTGCCGACGGAAACTTCGCGTCGTCGAAGAAGGGGTAAACGTGCCACCACGAACGAGCGTGCTTGTTCAGGTTGAGTGCGCTGAAATGAAAACGGTGAAGTCATTGCGGAAGGCAACCATTCGCTTTGCCCACAGCACACATCTGTGTCGCGAGGGGCATTGTGCAGCTTCGTGATGGTCGGGCAGAATTACTCGTCACCAATTTCGGCTACGAAAACAGACGCCTCTTTCGCGGAACCACTGTTGCTTACGTCGACGAAATTACTGAGGTTGTGGAATGCTTCGCATTCGAAAGAAGATCGCGGCGATTGCAATAGAAAGCCCACGCTCGAAAACGTCGACATCAATCCGGAGCTTTCTGAGAACAAAAATCAAGAATCGGTGAACTGTTATCCAAGTTTCAAGATTGCTTCGCCTCATCCACCAAACTACGGTCGAACACCTATTACGAAACATCGCATCATAACAGAAGATGCAAGCCCTATACGACAACAGCCTTACCGCGTGTCCTCAAAGGAGCGGGAGGCAATCGAAACAAAGGTAAAGGAAATGCTTGAGGATGACATCATCCAGCCGTCAAGCAGCCCATGGTCGTCCCCAGTGGTTCTCGTTAGAAAGAAGGACGGAACGCTACGCTTCTGCGTCGATTATAGAAAAACTGAACAGCGTGACGAAAAAGGATACGTATCCACTGCCGCGCATAGACGACTCGTTGGAAAGACTTCGGCGAGCCAAGTATTTTTCTTCCATCGACCTCAAGAGTGGCTACTGGCAGATCGAAGTAGACGAAAGGGATCGGAGAAGACAGCCTTTGTCACCCCCGATGGACTGTATGAATTCAAAGTACTCCCTTTCGGTCTATGCTCGGCTCTCCAGCCACTTTCCAGAGGATGATGGATACCGTCCTCACCGGTCTGAAATGGCAGACGTGTCTCGTCTACTTAGACGGGCGTCGTCGTTTTTTCCGAAACATTTGAACAACACCTACAGCGACTGAAAAAGGTATTGGAAGCGGTTCAGTCGGCTAGCCTGTCATTGAAACAGGAAAAATGCCACTTCGGGTTCACCGAATTGAAGTTCCTAGGGCATGTGCTGACGCAGACGGAGTGCGACCTGACGCAGAAAAAAAATTGGGCCCATCTCCCCGCGAGGGGACTCGAGTAAATGCGTCGCATAGGGGGTGGGTGTATTGCGTTAACGTTTAGTGTTTGGGGAGTTGGTGGTAGTGAATGCGTTGTATCAGCAGCTTCTTGACGTAGTTTGAATGAGTCAAGGATGATAAGGCGCGTTCGTAGCCTCCCATTCTGTGTCGGCTTTGTGGCGCAGTGGTAGAGCACCATGTACATTGCCGTTCCGCCCGCAGGGTCGAGGGATCGAAACCAGGCGCCGGATAGCATTTTTTTATATAGTGTAGGGGGAGGGGTGCGGACAACGACGGTGCGGACTACGACGGACGTCAAAGCGGATGACATCATGAGTTACTGAAATGCTCTACATTTAAAACAGCTGCCGTGGCTTCCTATCCGGCCCCCACGAGATAAGAAAGGCGTGCGACGCTTTCTGGGTCTCTGCGCCTATTACCCGCCGCTTCATCAGCAACTTTTCAAGGATCGCTGAACCGCTCACGCGCCTAACCAGGGAGGACGTTCCATTTTTGTGGACCGAGGAACAAGAGGAAGCCTTCAGAGAACTGCGTCAATCGCCTACAGTCGCCTCCCGTGCTCGCTCATTTCAACGAAGAGGCTGAAACCGAGCTCCACACGGACGCCAGCAGCATGGGACTGGGCGCGGTGCTAGTTCAGTGGCAAGAAGGAGCCGAGAAGGTCATTGCTTACGCAAGTCGTGCGCTTTCGCGAGCGGAATCGAACTACTGTACCACTGAAAGGGAATGCCTTGCTGTGATCTGGGCCATAACGAAATTCCGCCCGTACCTTTACGGCCGCCCTTTTAAAGTAATAACCGACCACCATTCCCTGTGTTGGTTAGCCAACCTGAAGATCCTTCCGGGCGCCTCGCACGTTGGAGCTTGCGACTGCAAGAATTCAACGTTACCATAGCTTATAAATCAGGCCGCAAGCACAATGACGCCGACAGTCTATCTCGTGCTCCAGTCGAATCGCCATGCGAAAACGCCGAGGATGAAACAACTTCTCTATGTGCAATAACCGCGTCCGAACTTTCGGCCAAACAACGTGCTGACTCGGATCTCCTACCGCTCATCGACCACTTGAGGGTAGAAGCGCTACCATATTACGGTACCTCTCTAGAGCGCTGTCTTCTTTCGTTTTACAAAACGGAGTCCTATACATAAAAAAACTGCGCCCTGACCTCACGCTTGTTGATAAAATCCATAAAACTAGGAAAAGAACTGAAACTAAAGCGTGGCAAACTGTTCGCATGGCGACGCAGTGAAACATCCCCCTCGCGAGGGGCACGATCAAATGCAGAGCATTCCGGGGGCGCACGACGTTAAGTAGTTTGTGTTACGTTAATGTTGTTGCACTTGTGGCAACTGCTGACGAGAGAGCGCTCGTCAGCAGTAATTTGAATGAGTCAACGATATAAGGCGCGTTCGTAGCGTCCCCATTCTGTGTCGGCTTTGTGGCGCAGTGGGTAGAGCACCATGTACATTGCGTTCCGCCCGCAGGGTCGAGGGATCGAAACCAGGCGCCGGATAGTATTATTCTTTTATATAGTGTAGGGGGAGGGGTGCGGACAACGACGGTGCGGACTACGACGGGACAACACGGGTGACATCGTGAGTTACTGAAATGCTCTGCATGTTAAAACGGCGAAGTCCAGCGACAGGACATATCTTCTTGTCATACCACAAGACCTCCGCGACGAACATCCTCTTTGCGTGTCACGACGAGCCGACAGGCGGGACACCTGGGTTTCACGCGGACTTTGGCCAAGTGCGTCAGAAATACTACTGCCAAGGCTCACCCGCAAGCGTCAAACCTACGTACCAAACGTGTTGTCAATGTCAGCGCCGGAAAACGCCGCCATTAAGGCCAGCGGGCTTACTTCAGCCTATAAGACCGCCCGCCAAGCCTTTCGAGCAGATAGGCATGGACCTGCTAGGACCCTTCCCATTATCGGCTTCTGGAAACAATGGATCGTAGTCGCAACGGACTACTTGACTCCGTTACGCCGAGACAAACCTCTATCGCGAGGAACAGCAGCTGAAGTGGCCAAATTCTTCATCGAAACATCGTCCTTACGACACGGAGCTCCGTCGCGCATACCCAAGCAGCCGCGGGCCGATTGCCAATGATTGGAAACCCCATGGGTCCCCATTGGCTTCCGAGCCGGTCGGCCACTCATCGGTAACCTGGCTGAAAGATTGAGTGAGCGCCAAGCAAACGGGCGACCGGAAGTAACGTCACACGTAAGGCTCATCCGGAAGCCGAGCTTCAGCTGACGGATAAAAGCGCATTTTGGCCTTGAGCTTGCCGAGCCCGTGACGGGCGACGGTTAGAGCGGGTGAAACAGGCCACAACGCAGCAAAAAAGTAGTTACCTAAGAGCCACAGCACCGGGCCATGAAACGAAGCGTACTGTAAACTAAAGTGCAGCGTAATTCAAAAACGCGTAAGATAGTGTTACACGTTCAGTAGGAATGGGTCATTTGTGGTCCTAACGCAACGGTGACCGTCGAACTACTTCAATCCCCGGTCCCGGAAAAAATGGTCCTGTAAAAAATGGTCCCGGAAGAAATGGTCCCGGAAAAAAATGGTCCCAAATCCACGGTAGGAAAAATGGTCCCGAAAAAATTGGTCCCGAAGTCAAGGCACGAAAAAGTCTTGTTCGAGTAAAGCCGGTTAATCGAACCAAGAACGTCTGTCTTGCTAAAATGAACGAGGTATTAAAGAAAAACATAGAAATGTTCAGTTTCTAAAATACCCGGAAAAAATTGAAGACGGCACTAATCTAAAAATGCAAGCGCTGCGCTAGATTGTTGTCTATAACCATGTTAAGCGAAAATAAAAATATAATGGCTGTTTAAACAAGCAAGCACACGATAATTCGGTCGCCGAAATGTTTGCGCACGGAGGTGTCCGTGCAGCGAAACGGTATCCATACACCGATATGTACGTACACCGAAATATCCGTACTCCGAAATGTCTGCACCGAAACGTCCTGCACCGATATCCTTGCAACCGAAATATCCTAGACCCGGGACAAACGCTGTGCGCTTCTTTGATGGAGCATCACGGCTTTTTGTGCAATTTTCACACCGGTACTGACGAAACCTCGCAGCGTAGAGCTTCTATGACCTCCAGACACTGATATGGCTGTGTTCGACTAAGCTACAAACCGACGGTTCCAGGCCTCGCAGTTGCTTGTGCGGTTTTAATCCAATTACTTGCATTAAAATGTTTAATCCATGCTCAGCCTACCATCCATCCATCCATCCATCCATCCATCACAAGCGTCCGTTCCGTCCGTCTGCCTGTCTACCCAATTTTCTTTCTTAGATTTTAGCCTCCAAAGGCGTTAATTTCGGCCCCTTATAGGAATATTAAAGCATTCCATCTTTCTCAAACCTTTAGCTAAAACGCAAAGGGACAAAATCAAACCGCAACAAAGTTCAGATCGAAGGGAAACACGTTGGCTGGGCAATGGGACTATTTTTTCCTAGATGTCACTGGTACCATTTTTCCGGGACCATTTTTTCCGGAAACCCATTTTCTCCGGGAACATTTTTTTTCCGGGACCATTTTTCCGGGACCATTTTTTCCGTTTCCGACTCCTGTACGTGTCTGTGAGGTGCGTTTTGGTGTCGGTGGCTCTGTGAAGTATACCTGACTGATGGAATAACATCGTTGCCTGCTGTGGCCGCCGCTGAAACGTGTCACCATTTCATTCCTTGCGCGGTGCGGGAGAGCTCGCGCTCGTTCCCGCTAAAACTTCAGCTGTCGTTTATAACAACTGGCGCCCGTGAGTGCTGCTTAGCGTTGTTGGTTCTTGCGAAGAAAAAAGTGGTCACATACATGTACTGTCCATTGTGTGACGGCAGTTCTAGCTATCCTTTTTCCGGCTTTGCGTTTTCCGAACAAGCGGCCGTGCTCCCACTGCAGGTTCACGACGTTCAGCATGCGTTGAAGCAAGACTCGTGTGCAGTGTTCTAAGCTGACTTACTTAAACTCTAGCTATAAATGAAGCTTCCGTTTCATTATTTTCTTGAGCAAAGTAAAGATATTGTCGAGCGACAAAGTAATTACACTGCCGCTGGGCTTCTCCGTCGGTTCCGTTCGCATCTGGCGCGTCTGACGAGGGAGATGAGCGACGGCGACAGCAACACCGTAACCAGTTTAATACTTTATTTGTGGCTTTGTTTTGTTACCCCTCCAAATATAACGCATTCAAAGGTCACAAGGTTTGTATTCAAACCTCCAAGTTGGCATGGATGCCTTGCAACAAAAAAAAAAAAAACCTTAACGTTCGTGAGTTCCGAATCCGAACTCATTGGGTCCCGCGTTGTTAGCGAACAAAACTTACGCTAATAAAACGTTGACGGCACGACATTTCAGTCGCGATTAAATGTTTATGGGGTACAGTAGTCACAAACAAAATTTCGCGGAACCGCTGCCATGTTGCTTTGTGTATTGGACTTTTTTAATTACCTTGCGTGACTGCAACAAGAGTGAAGCCCATTTTCGGTGAAATTCCGGATTGTTTTCTCAAGAACGAGCCAAGTAACTGCTACCGTAGAACGCAGTATTGAGAAATGAATAGTGGCAGTACGTTTTATGTTTCATAGCGAGTGTTAACAGCTGGAACTTTAGGCACGGACATATTTTGACACGGACATGGGGTAAGGCTGGTGCAAAGTGCTGTATTTAGTAAGCAGCGTGCATTTAGCATTGTAGTGAAGTATTTTTTTACTTATTACAGGCGCTACGACGTAAAGGTGTTTCCCGTGGACAAGTGGCGGATGCAGCCGAGACAAGCTTTCCAAGCTGGCCTATTCTACAATAGTGGCTGTTGAACAACATATCGTGATCTTGGCAGGTCGGAGAATTACCGGAGATAATGGTCCTGTTTTCATTTACCTGAATGCTTCTGTTTGTAGGCATCTCAAGCAGTTAAACGAAGCATAATCGGTTCGCGCTTCATGAGCAGCGCTTTTTAAAAAATTTTTCTCGACTATTGTGTGTGCTTGCTTTCGTGTTTGTGTTCGTATTCTTGCCACTGTTAAGCCAGGTTTCTTGTAAATTTGATATGCATAATAAAAAAACTACCGAGAGAGACTCGGCGTGTTGTGTTGCTCAATTGTTTTTGACAAGTCACGTAATTAGCTTCGCAAGTTTATGCAGTGTGTTTATTGTGTCTCGCGGTCCCATTTCTGTTTTATACATGTCATTGTACAAAAAAATTATTTACCGAGTGCGCTATAAATAAATAATGCGCACTCGTTAAATAATTTCCTGTACAATGGCATGTATAAAGCAGAATCGGGCCGCGAGGCAACTCATTAAATAGGCATTGGTCCATAAGGACTGGGCACAAAGCCAAAGATGTGCATGAAAAATAGCCTGGGGTCCACCTATAGGCAATATCATGGCAACATACTTTGCCAAGCGTTGTCCAATATTGGCCTTCCCAGAGCTTACCCACGCGCGAGCCAATGATGGCGGCCGAGGTATTGCCAAGCTCGGACGCATTGGCCATTGATGATGATTTGCCATGCTTGGTATTGGCAAGGGGAAGACGGGGGAAACGCCATTCACTGCCCATCTGATGCAAGAAACGCTAGAAACTCAGCCGTACCACGCACAGGAAACGACAGCCTACCATCCGCAAACCAACGGGTTGACGGAAAGACTCAACAAACATTGGCCGACATGTTGTCGATGTACGTAGATGTACAACAAAAAACGTGGGACGAAATACTGCCGTACGTGACGTTTGCCTATAACACGGCGACGCAGAAACAACACGCTTCACACACATTTCGTTTGGTGTATGGACGGGAAGTGCAGACTGCTTGATGCAATGCTACCTTTCGAAGAAGAGCACCTGGCAACGCCAGAACGCGGAGCAGTTCGCCGAGCGCGCCGAAGAAACCCGCAACCTCGCCGGCTTCACATCCAACGACAACAGACAACAGCTATCGGACGCCGCGCGCAACATTCGCCATAGAGAAGTGTACTACCGCCCAGGCGAGCGACAGAGTGTGGGTGTGGACACCGGTCCGCCGGCCGGGATTGTCAGAAAAACTATTGCACAGATACTTCGGACCTTACAAGATAGTGCAACGCCTATCCGATGTCACCTACGAAGTTCTCCCGGATGGAACAGTGGGACAACGCCGTCAACCGCGTACCGAAACAGTGCACGTAGTCCGCCTAAAGCCGTACTTTGGCCGGTAACAATGTCACAACCTGCGGTGTGATGTGCTTGTGCGCGTGTGCTTGTGCGCGTGTGCGTGTGGTGTAGCGTACCTTGCAATTTACACAGTAGTGGCAACTAGCATCGTGCGCGCCTGAAACTGTGGTTTGTGCCGTGTCATAACCACCTATCGAACTCAAAGAACTGTCGGACATTTTTTCTTTCCTTCTTACTTTCCATGTAAGTTGAGCATCGGGCCGATGCTTTCCTTAAGAGGGGAATAATGCCTCATGCTCGCCAATCACCTCAGAGCTAAGCTCGTCCCACAGGCGCACGCCGGTGTTGCCGTGACGCGCTAACCAGCGGTTATACACCCGGCCACCTCTCGCATGATCGCCAAGTGGACTGGACCGCCACGTGCGGGACGGAGGTTGACGAAGACGCTGGGCGCGGGTGTGTGGTGAGACGCCGAGCAGCGAGCAAGGTCACCTTTTGTTCTCTTGTCTGCGGGCCCAAGTGCGCCCCAAATAAATTAGTTTTTGATTAGGCCTATTCGTCTTTGTCCTACGTGACAATATGTTCATTCGTACCGGTCATAATACAGTGTCACATATTTATTTTGCAACAATGCATATCCCGGCAGAGCCCAACTGCTAGGAAGCACATTCTCGGGTGGCGTATAGATACGTTGTGTTATGTGCCCATTAGCTTAAAAAAAAAAAAAAAAAAAAACAGGCATTGAAACTACTATTTCAGCTAATAAGCCTAAAAATAGTTTATAGAGCACATCTATGAGGAAATGATTCTTGTACAGCTTGACATTACCCCTTCCCGAGAGTACTTAATACCTTGTGCAGGAAACTGGAGCCAAGGACACAGTGTGTGGATGTGAATGTCTTTGTAGGTGTTTGTGAGGGATCCGGACAGTTTATCGAACGCCGTTTTATCGAACGCCGTTTTATCGAAGTCGTTTTATCGAACGCCGTTTTATCGAACGCCGTTTTATCGATGGACGTTTTATCGAAGGCCGTTTTATCGAAAGTGTTTTTCTCGGCCTTTTCGAGTAACATAATTTGCAGTACGTTTTTTTAATTTCCTCCTCGCTATGTAATTTGCATATCTTGTCTCCACAGCAGGCCTATTTAAAAACATTTATAGTCTGTCTTCTAGTTGACTTTTATTTCCTGCGTGTTTTTTTTGTTTGTTTTTGTGATGCGCAAAATATGTCACCAGAATTTTTTTGCTGTGTTCATTGCGCAACTGGTACTGCCATAACGAATCTCCTTGTGTCTCTATCCCCTCTGATCCGAAGCATATCACGGCATTGTGGCGTATTGATTAAAATGCCTCGATATGCTTCGTACCTTTTTGTATAAACCGCTTTTGTGTCGACACATAATCTAATTATTTCGCCGCGTATGTTGTACATAAGTCAGGCAGCTTCTGGCGCTTGAGGGTCCAATGTCAAAAACCTAACTGGAACGCTAGCAAAAGTCTCTCCCGATTTCTGCATTCCTAATTCTTAATGGGATCTGAGTTCAGTTGCTAAGAGGTTACCAAGCCTTGTACTACTGTTCTCGTTTGCCTTGCATGAACTAACGAGAAAAAACGTGAGGTACAAAATTGTCACCGTACTGCAGGTTGGTTCGTTTTCATCTCCCTCTGGTTGCACCCCAGCATGTCTGCTGGGGTGCATGCTCTTGCCTTTTTATCAGAAGGCATAAAAACAGTACGATCAAAATAGTAAACACCGAAAATGGAGAAATCATGAAGGTCTACTCAAATACAGCGTCGTGACCCGATTACCTCTAAATAAAAATGGAAAAAATTAAAAAATGAGAACGAGCAATACTATGGCCCGTGCGATTATACCTGAACAAGGCACACAAAAAACCAACAAAATGCGCTGCCTGGTCGGGTGTGTTCCTCCAAGGCCACCACGAAAACGTAAGGTTGGTGAATCAAGAGTGTTGACGCAAAAGTAGAAAATTATACGAAATCCTGTATTTTTTTTTATTTGAGCATGATTAACAAAAAACGTAAATTGTGATGGGATGGGCAATTGTCCAGCTGTACTAGCTTACGAGTTTCCCTAGTGCGAGATGACCTCTGACGACTTGTCCTACTTGACGAGTTCACCTATGACGAGTTGGCTGTGACAGGTTCCCTTGTGACGATTCTCCTAGACTCCACCACCTCTGTTGGGGTCTCACTATCACTGTCGGAACCCCCCTGTTCCAGTCACATAGCACTAATCTTTCAGAAGTTCTTGGCCCAACATTTCTCCAGATGCAAACAGTGTGACCCCAAGGTCCGAGTAGGAGTCGCGGGTAAACCACGTGACTAGAACAATTGTGGGGTACAAGACTCTGGATCACGTAATGATGAACCATGGCGCAAGGGATATATTTTTCAACACTAACCTAAACACGCCGATACACGATATTGCGCACGGGGTTCGGGTTGGTACTATAGGGGCAAATTCTGTAATATAAACAAGGGGGTCATACATGCTTGAGTGAAATCAATAAAGACTCGAAAAATAAAAATAATTTATAAAACAAAGGTTATCGAAAACACTGTAAAGGCGCGTCAACATATATAGATAGGTTTTTTATGTAATGCACGTCAGAGAGAATGTAGGAGGAAGGTTACTGCAGGTTAGGTTAATGCGATGGCCAGTTAAACAAAATAAACCCCGAAAATTACAATGCAAGCCGCAAAACCGCACTTTCGATAAAACGGACGTAGGTGGTTTCGATAAAACGGCATTCGATAAACGGCGTTCGATAAAAACGGGCATTTTTTCGATAAAACGGCGTTCGATAAACGGCGGTCGATAAACTGTCTGGGAACCGTTTGGTGACTAGTGCAGTACAGCTGAACGGTGTACGTCTTATGGATGGCTTCAACAATAAACATAACTCTAATGACGTATTTCTGCTTTGGTATCAATGGACAGCATGTGAACATTGGTAAGTGCTTCGCTTTGAGATTTTGTTACACAAAAGAGGCTATGTTCAGGCACTCTAGCAAATCGTTTGAAAAAAAAAACACAGGAAAGGACTGGACAAAACGCTGCGAACACATGGACACTAGCTGTTTCATCACAGCACCTTTCCGGTACTTTATGGTTTATTAGCGCTGTATTTTTGCCCCAAAATAATAACTAACTCTCCCATCTTCACACTTAAGCCACAAAGCAAACGTGGTGTTTGTATATGACAAGTGATTCTATCAAACTTCTGTGGGCTGTGCAAATGTCCGTGAGTAGCTCTAGTTTCTCTGTACAGTGAATGGTGTGAAGTTCCTTTTCCAAACAAAACACCGGGGTTTTTCTGCACGATACACAGCATTGAAAAAATGCCGAATAAGCAAGTGATACCCATCTAGCACAGGGGTCTCAACTCACATGAGTTCGCGGCCACAGTCACAAATTTTTAGTCGCCCAAGGGCCGGTAGTATTGTGTAGAAGGTTGAAACGAAAAGAGGGGGGGGGGGGGGTAACAAAATGTGAGATAACGCCAGCATCTGAAAATAACAAGTAGTTTTTCCCACATGTTGCACATATGCTGGGGTCATTCCTGAAATGAAATTGGGCGTACGAATTTGAGACACATATCGATACCGATCTCCGGATGAATAAAATAGGGACGCCGATCCTGAAATATAAAATATTTGTTTCTACAATTACGCGCTTCACGCATGGTGACCGCATTCCTTGTTCACAAAAAAAGGCTTGAAGGCATCCGTGTATCTTACTAGAATAAAGCGTTATTGATAGTAATAGAAGAGAAAATATAGCTGATTTTGTTCTAAACATGCTGGCTTGATGCCTGGCAATGCTTGGCTGCGACTAGCGAACAATGTCCGCATGAACTTCTTGCGCAGAAACGATCCTCATGATCGTCGCAGGTGCTCATCAGTCACCCTCGACCGTAGAGTTGACTTGTTCACCTTGAACACATAAGTAGGTGCTTCCGAACATGGCAATGATCCTGGCAGGCTGTTTACGTAGCGCCAGGAGAAACTTGCGCCCTCAAGAAACCTCTACAAGGCTGGTACAGCCACGTCCTGAAATGTCTACTTCAACGGGGGGTTAGCCTGCAGATCAAGAAGCTCCATCTGACGCGCGGGCGCGGGCGTCATCCACCGGCACCGAAAACGGCAACGAAAAAATTCGGAATTCATCGGCGAGGCTGGTGATATCTTGGAAGTGTCCCTCCAATTCTCATTGGAGATCACGGAGGAAGTCCAGCGAAGTTATCCCAGGATTGTTTATCCATGTTCTCCAACGACTTCAGGGTTAGAAAATGATCGAACTGCTGAATTCTCATCCGTCTCTCCCCAAGCTGGCATTACATTGAAAAGGCCGGAATGTCGTCATGCATTTTTGTGATGAGTTTGTTTTTTCCCTGAAGTTTAACGTTGAGGTAGTTCAAATGATCAGTGATATAATTGAGGAACGCAACGGAGAGGAGCCACGTTTAGTCTGACAGCTCAACAATAGCCCTGTTCTTGCTCTTCATGAAGGCGTCAATTTCCTCTCGGAGATCAAAAAAAATCGTTTCAGCACTCTTCCACAACCCAGCTATCGCACCTCTGTATGGTACAAAATTTTGCCATATCGCTGCCAACCGCTTCTAAAAGAAATACAAATTGGCATTGGTTAAGAGCTCTTGAACGGATAAAGTTCACTGCCCTGAGCACGATTTCCATGACGCTCTTCCTTTGCAGAGACTTGCCGCACAGCGCTTCTTGGTGAAAAATACAGTGAACTGCGGCTAATTGATTGGTGACTCCGAGTGAAGCGGAGTATCGTCCGCAAATCGGCCAACAAGCCCGCTCTTTCATCCCACCATTGATGGCGCACCGCCTGTAGCCAAGGAAACCAACTTTTCCCACGGTAGTCCAGTGTGTTCGACCACTCTTTCGAGAACAGAAAGAATATCCTCCCCTTTGGTCATACCTTTCATTGGGATCAAGTCCAGGAGTTCCTCAGTGACGTTCAGGTTTTTTGCCGACATCCCTTACAAAATAGCACTTGTGCCCTGTAATGTCAGTGCTTTCATCAACTGCAATAGGGAATGCTTCAAACTTGTGGCATCGGTTTGACTAATGCTTTTTCAATGTCTTCACTGATCTCGGTTATTCTCTGGGCGACTGTGTTCGGAGAGAAGCTTATTTTCTCGAATGTCTTTTTTCATACTGGGCCGAGCAGGCACTGCTTCACGAACAGGCCTTCACTGAAGGGCTTGGATGATCTGGCGATCAGCTCAGAAATGACGAAGCCTGCCTTTACCGTTTCGTCGCTTGCTTTGGCCGCCTTTTTGAACAGGTTTTGCTGCTTACCCAACGCCGCCTTCAGTTGAGTCATGGTGTGCTCGCAAACGTTGCCAATAAGAGCACCATACTTCTCATGATGGCACGACATGAATTGGCTTTGAACAGTGTACTCCTTCGGCACACCCACAGTCTGGTGGCAGACTAAGCATAAACACCTTGTCTCTTGATTTCGTGAAGAAATAAGAAAGTTCCCATCGCTCCTGAAAGCACCTCTCCTCTTCTTCCACTTTGCGTTTTGCAGACTGCTTGAACAACGAACATTGTGGCCTCGTTAGACTTCATGAGATGAAACCTTCGTTGTTTGGAGGTCTTCCAAATAACAACAGGTAAAAAAGACACCTGTTACATTTATGGAGGTGACAGGCGCGTAAAGAGCGCAATTATATAGTGCGCTTATCATGATTGACTTGGGGCGCGGCTACCTTTCACAGTCACTGGGCGATCCGTCACAGTCACAGATGTTCCGAGGCTGATAATCGAGGAGGCCCTCGATTATCAATCTCAGATCGTCCGCGGACGGCCCGAGACGCGATCTTGGAGGTCGTTTTCCCATGTATTCTATGGGGCTTCCGGGTCCGAGGGCAGTGCTCAGACTCCCCGCGGACCGTCCAGGACAGGTAAATCGAGGAGGGCCCAGCACTGTCAACAGGTTGAGAGGAGGATAGGCGCTTAGTTTTGAGTCTCGATATAGGGAGTTTGTTTGTCTGGAAGTACACAGTTTCGACGTGCAATGTGCAGTCTTTCCTCAGCAGCGCGATGTCCGCTCTCTCCAGGCCATAAACGCTGCGACCCGCCCCTGAATGCACGTGGGCGCATTTTGGAGCCCGAACCAGAATCCGACGTGTGGCTGCGCCATTTGGCCACATCTGCAGCGAAGTAAAAGTGTTTGACACGAAGACGAAAAGGAAACAAATACGCGCAAACACACAACACCAACCTGAACCTTTGCGCTTTCGCGGAAGCCTGGAAAACTCCGGTCAAGGCACCGTCTACTCATTAGCGGCGTGTAGCCCCGTTCGCAGGTCTAAAACGCCACGGTAGTTTCTCCCGCGGCCTGATCTCGAACAGCCTGTGCGCGCTGTATAGTGCTCGATTCACAAGTCGCATGCTTGCGACCATTGTGCACCCGACTTAACTGCGCCCGAATTGAGGGGCCTCCGGAAAAGAGAGGTGTCCACTCTGGTAACGCGAAGCCGTGAAAGACGATATCCACGCGTTTTCGAGCAGTCTCTGGCCATCTGCGTCTTTGGCTACACAAGCAGGGCGCGCACTCGCACATTTGCTTAAAAAACAAAAATAAATGAACAAAGACACTCATGAGAGGGCCGCGGGCCGCAATAAAACGCTCCGGCCCGGCGCGGGCCGCGTTTTTGAGACCCTGCTCTAGCACTACACTGAAGGTCCCACGAGGAAAGCCAAACCACCAAGTGACCTTTTTTCTCGAGTGCAAATATCTGCAGAGAAGCGAAGAAAAAGGGCCCCTTTTTGCTGACAACCAAAGCTCTGCTGGAAAGCCAAAACGTGTGGCTTATTTTACTGCAGATTTGCTGTAATACAGCACATTTGTAGTGTGTAGATGTCCTGCATGCCAAGATATATGAACCAGGGCTGGCTGGGTAACAAAAACCTTGAGTGAGGTTGCAACAAAATGTTTCATGAAAAATGATAGCATACTGTTTGTTATAAATAGCAATTGAAGTTCGAACGACCGTTTTACAGTAGTTAAGTGGCCTGTTGCTAAAACTAAACAAAAGCAATGTTTCATACAACTGCAATAATGTGAAATAGCAAAAGAATGGTTTGGGCTCTAAATTCAGCAGTCATGCTCCACCTCAGAATGTATGTTTGTAGAGCACAACTACAATAAGGCATGGGGAAAAAAGGTGGAGAGTTGAGTTACCCCCAAGGTATTGGTAAAAGAATACTTGCGAAAATTTAGTAGTAGTTTAGACAACCCTGAAACAATATGGGGGAACCTCACTTGCCCTGGTTTTAAGTTTATTATAGTACTGAGCTTAGTGTACCCCACATAACACCATAGAAGGATGCTACGCCTGCATGGACACCGCAGCTTTTAAAGTATAACCCACAGTTTTATTCGAACAGAGATAAGAGAATATTGCATAAGCACTTCATTTATACGTAAACTAGAAAAAGCAGGGCTTTTAAAGTGAATTGCGGAAGCATGCTAAATGTAAGATGAATGGCGAGTTGATGTTGTTACTAATCAACAAATTTCAAACCCCTTGCCGGAAACAAAACCCCTTCCGTGGAGAGTGTGTGTAATCAAGATTTTTGAGAGAAAGCTTGTAAATGCACTGTACACGTATGTCCGAAAGATGAAACCCCAGCCGAGGGCTGTGAGTCGTCAGCACTCTTTTCTGTTTTGATGATCAAGGGCTGTTTGTTAAGGTACGACCGCCCCTTCTCACTTTGGCCAACCATCTTTCTTAGTCACTGCACTTAAGCGCTTGCTGAGGGAGCTAGCACCACTACGAGGACCAACTATAAGCCGAGTTACCTCAGGCTCACGCAGTTGCTGGAAAGGCTAAAACAATGTTTTCAAGATCCCAACTGTGAGCTTTCACTGTTTCCTGCACCCCCCCCCCCAAAAAAAAAAATCTAGACAAGCCTTTGAGAACTGTCCAAAATCACAAAATGAGTAGTTTGTGCCTAAGGTGGCCAGCTAGACCTATCTAATCGGTCCACACACGTTGAATGCCTCACATACAAATCCGATCTGTGAAAACCTATGCTTTAAACCTTTATACTTACCAACACTCACTGCATTGGCTTTTTGCAATCGCATTGTTGGGTGGGCTACTGGTTTGCCACCTATGGAGACTGTATGGTTGAATTAAGAGTGTGCAGGTCCCGCTGTCAAATTTTTTTGGAGACTTGCACAGCCCTGAGTGTACCACCATGGATTCCCTGAATTTTAATGTCTGTCCAATGACAGCCAAACCACTCACCTAAGTAACAAGCGCACCACTACAAGCCACTGAAGCTGGCTGGCAGAGTGGGGGGCATTTGGTTAGTAGCAACCACTGTTTCGTGGCACAGGGTGTGTGTGTCGGCCTGTTAAAGGGGCCACTGAGGAGGAAAAAAGAAATACAAGGTTCGTTTATTAAAAAGACTTCCTTGCCCCAATAACAAATGACATCAATTTTATTGCAAACTTCGAACAACTAATCTATTACAGAACATAAGTAAAGCAGTGGGAGCTCCATCTGTTTGTGCAACTGACAGCCACCAACCTAATCCACAGGGGAAAAAAAAAAAAGAAAGAAAAACAAAAAAAAACCGACTGGGCGATTGCGGTGGGGTCTCCATTCCGTTTGATCATGTCACTTGAGTGCTAGCGTATAAGTAACACACTGATAACTGGGTTTATAGCGCACACCCATATTACGTCACTCCTGCCCATATTACATCAATGTAGTTTGAGACCAGCGGCGCAAGCTGGGAGAGAGAGAGAGAGAGTATAAACATCTTTAATTTGGAGCTTAATGGTGCAGGATGGTGAGAGCACACCGGTGGGGGGCGTCCGCTAGTCCGGGATGCCCTGGTCCTTGCTGGCTGCTCGTGCAAGTCTGCCGCCCCACCAGCGCCGAAGAGTTGCCCCTTCAGCCCGGCAAGATTGTCCACCCTGGAGCCTGTCAGGGCTGGAGTCTCGGCGGCGATGACCTCGAACATGGTCGAAATCGGTAGGCCAAGGCAGTTTCCGTAGCCCATGAGAGCCCCTGGGAGAGCAGGGCTCCAAAACGTGGCCGCGCCTATGACAACGGCTGAGCCGGAGAGCCACCATGTCAGGCATGCCCTCCTGTAGTGGGACCGAACTTGTCGACGTCCGCCTCCACCAGCTCAAGGGCCCTCGCCATCCTTAGATATGAGGCCTCGCCCACACTACAGAGCCACCGCCGCCCCTGAGAGGTGGTCAAACCTCCAGGGGAAGTCTTGTTCGGTCGACGTCAGAGTATGCTTCTGGGAGCATACCCGATGGGAGATCTGGTACCACGCCAGCCATTGAGGAAGTTGGGGGCCCTCATCCGGGAGGGAGGCAGGTGCGGGCCACTTCTTCAACCTTTGGCCCGTGTGCGCCAAACCGCCTCCCGGGTCGAGGGCCGACACAAACAACCCCAGAGAGTCTCCCCCGGCTGACGGGATGATGAGCGGATCGGGGGGGAAGACTCTTGACAACTCTGACGCGGCCGCGAGTGCATTGCTAATGCACCCAGGCGTGCCGATGACTTTGGCAAGCTCACGCCAGGCACGGTAAACGACAAATGGGGATGTCGGGGGGCGTTCCCAGTCCGTCCGTCAGCCGCTGATGACAATGAGCTCCAACATTCTAGTAAGGTGCGAAAACCAAGAACGTGCACAATACAGAGTACATACTATCTCCTGCGTCCCTCGACTGCTGCAAGCTAAGTATGCAGGTGGTACACGCTTACAAGAGAGGAATGCCTAAGTTAGAGCTGTGGCCAGTAGCTTGCTGTGGCAAATATTCACCAGCATAATGTGACCGAAATGGTGCAATAGGCTTGGAAAGTTCTCCAATCAACAATTTTTGAGACATAAGAGGTGGGCTTGAGTCGGACAACGTAAACAAAGGAGCTTACTCAGCACAAAAAAGACGGGAAATAATTTGCGAACTGGTTCCTTGCAACACTTTGGCCAAATAAAATTTGTTCCCGCTTCTGGAACCTGACACTGCAGAGAATTGCACCCAGAAAATATACCATGCCAAAACATACCAGTGGCAGCTGCCTATTCAGGCAGAGTTTCATCCTTGCACCGTTGGCCTTTCATGCTTCACTATTGCATGAAAGCCCAATTGCCAACAACCTGGTGACATCCAGATCGTTCTTGAGACGCTCCCATTTTTTACGAATAGCTGGCTGATGTTAACCTTTCATCCAAGCTTCAAAAGCCCACTACACTAATATCTTACGAGTCCATAGGTATTTTTACGTCGTGGAGTAGCTGGAGGCAGACAGACACCTAAACACTGTCGATTTCCTCACATGAACAACTACTACTGTCTATACGTCCATAATTGCGGGAGGCCATGATGCTACTGGCAGGTGGGGCTCCTCCAATATGCTGCGTACTTGCCTGAAGGGTGCTAAAGAGAACAGAGAAGGAAGGGAAAAGCTTGACATTAGAGGTATGCGAACACTACATAGAAAGAAAAGCAGACATGAAGAACAGATGCACAGCTTCCTTTATGATCACGTTTATTCAGTGCACTTCTCATAGGCACAAGGGTGCGCTTGACAAGGGTGCTCTTATCATAGATGCACCTAAAGTAAACTGAAGGACTCGACTATTTTAACCGTCCCTCTTCCTTCTGGTGAGGTGGCATAACGTTTAAAGCCTATCTAACCACTTTTTAAAAACAGTGTTGTATGGCATTAGCTATTAATGGGAATTTGTCAGACCTTCGTGCAGTACAGGGAAATGGTGGGAGCACTAGCACTAGCTGGGGGATAGTACATTCAATCCACAAGCGCAGGCTGCCTCATATGAGCAGAAGATATATATAGAGAGCCCGCACCGCTTCGCAATAACCGCATGCACCTGTGCAAGAGTGTATGCAATGGTTTAGACAGCTGATAGCCCCCAGCAGTGTAAGCAGAGTGAATGAGCAACAGGAGCACATTAGCTGTGGAAGTTAGCACAGAGCTGTGTCCCATGGTAACAGGGTATACATAGAAACTGCGCTGCATATCGACGTATACAGCCTTACCACAACCAAGAGCACATGTAATGACGTAAAATTTGTGAGCAGCAAGCAGCAGTGGCTCAAAACAAACGATACAGAATATACGTACAACCATTTTCAGATAATAAAGCCATCCTGGTTATAATATAAATCCCAAAGTGCTTTCATCTTCCCCTTTTTGCGCTCTGCATCAATGTGTGCTGTTTCATTACACAGACCACAGACTAGCCAGAGCTTTCCCTCTACTCCAAAAATTAAATGACTGCAGAGTGTCGACCAAACCGTGTGTCATGCATGAAATCATTTACACAATCAATACTGAAGCTTTCAGCACCTTAGTGGTCGCCCAAGAATTTTTTATATGCCCTTCAACAAGCGGTGTTCTTACCATTTCCAGTTCCACATTTCTCCACAAAAAATGCCTAAAGTGTCCCAGATTTTTCTTTGCCTCTTCCTTTAGAGCAGCAGTTTTTCGATAGCCGTCAGTGAGTCCCCTTCAATTTGTGACTGCATTAAGGCGACACGCGGGTCAAAAAATCGTCATTTTTTCGAAATATGATGTTTTTTTGTTTTCACTTGCATTATCATCTTTGACTATCCTTCTTTCATGAAAAAAAAGATGAAAGCGAAATACGAACGAGAACTTGGTGAAAATCGCGTCTGAATGACTCGCGGTGAGCCTAGAAATCACGCAATCAAGCCGAATTTCGGCCATCTTTGAGAGTTTTTGCTGCACAGAAGCGTGGCTGGCGGCCATTTCAGTCACTTGAGAGAGGTAGTCAAAGCCTTCTTCTCCCAAACAAACCACTCGCCAGCTTCGTATCTCCGCGTAAAAATAATAAAAAAATATTTCTTCCCGCTTGTTTTGAGAGCTCCAACTGGGTATTTAAATCACGTGACGCGAAATCAGGACCGCCATTGGCTCTCGCCACTTGTCAGCCGCCATCGCCTCCGTCGTTCCGTTCGCTACTTTGTGCTATCTTTTCTATTTCCTTATCTTGTGTTGTTAATCATGAACGGTGAGGAGAAGCATGACTTTAATGGCCGCAAGTCCTGGACTTCACGCCCGTACAAGGGAAAGTGCAGCGGTGCCAGCTTGGCGCGATTACGGCCAACGCCGGCACGGCGAGGCCTAACGGCGACGCGCCTTCAAGCGTTGCGAGCGCGGCTCAACCAGGCGAGGCTGGTTTTATCAGCGACGCTATCAGCTCTGTACGCGCATCGGAGAAGAAGTTGCAGCCTTCCAAGGCGGGGAGACAGCCGGCAACGGGAGTGTTGCAAGCGCAGTTATCTCCGAAGTCGACGGTCTGAGTGACCTTGTGAGCGGCGCCGTGTGCGCGATGTGGGGAAGAACTCGTCGTAGTTGAGGTCGCAAACAAGCGGAAGGGCCTCGCATCGGTACTGGACTCAAGTGCAAAAACGAGAAGTGCCCTGCAGGAGTTATTTCTTCTGTTTACTCGTCGCAGCACGCTGCCGCCATCGGTCGCGGAGGCCGCAACCCGGAACTCTGCAGGGGAAGTCCCCGTGATAGTTTCGCCGTCAATGTGAAAGCGGTACTCGCTGCACGCGCGGTTGGCATCGGACACGATCAGCTGTGCAGGTTTTGTGCCATTCTTGGTCTACCAAAACCACTGCACCAAAAGACGTTCCACAACATTGCCAAGAAAGTTCATGTTGCGGCCACAAAAGTCGTCTCTGACAACCTTGCTGAAGCAAGGCAAGTAACTGCGTTGCAAGCTGGTCAGACTGACATCAGTGTGATTTTTGATGGTACTTGGCAGAAGCAAAGCACAACAGCCACAACAGTGTTGGTACTGCCATTTTCTCTAGACACTGGTCCTTTGCCAATTTTGAGGTGCTGTCTAACTACTCTCAAGGATTGCAGCCACCCCCAAAGCTTGATGAGCAAGAGGAAGTGTGGCAAGCCTTTCATGCCCCTGTGTGTGAAAAAAATGTCGACTGCTCATCCCATGCCATGGAAACGAAAGCAGCACTGCGCATCTGGCACAGGACGGTATCGTACAACCTGCAGTTCACTGTAGTGGAACGGCCACCGCTCTCGCAGTGTTGTGGTTCAACATGGGCCACACTAGCTTTGAGCAAGTTCACCAAGAACTGGGAATCTTGGTGAACCGTGAGGGTGCAACTTATGCAGCAGGAGCGTTCTAGTTTTAGTACCTCAATGCGGGCATTTCAGACTATATCCCCACCAAGTTTCATGTTGTTTGAGCAAGAATTTCTGAATCTGCCAGAGAAATAAACTTTCAATTGCATTTTTCTCAGTTTGTTGTTTTTGTCCATTTTCTGAGTTTGTGCACACTTATTTTCCCACTTAAAGCTGTCGTATCACGATGAAATTTTGCACATATGTCATTATAACACGTAGAGTGCCGAAATCATGTTAATTATGCCATTTGTCCCCTTCGATATTTCTGACAGTCATAAAACAAAAATATGCACAACAAAAAAAGGCACACTACCAGTCATTTTTTTTCGTGGTGAGGAAAATAATTAAGGCTTTTTCAGGTAGATTTCGGCACTCTGCAGTTCATTAGGCTATTTTAAAACTTTCAGTAAAAATTTTTACTATAGACAATAGTGTGCACAAAAAAGCCATTTTTCTGCACGTCATGCTGCGTAAAATTTCAACCGGAGCAGATATTTGAAATCTGATTGCATATATGACCAAGAGGAGCTCAATCTTTACAAGCTGCGAAAATTTCAGCCTCCGTACTTCATTATAAAACAAAAAGTTGTTTTGAGGAGCATGTATCACTGCAATAATCTTGTAGCTTTCCAAACTGGGATAGTTTCACATGCTTATTATCATCTCTAGGCAAGCTTACAGCTACTGAAATTTTTTTACTACTAATTTTGAGTAACACTGGTTATAAAAAAAATCTTAATACAGTTGAACCTCGTTATCAAAGACATGGATGTAAGAGACAATCGGGTATAAGAGACACTATTCACCCACATGGTTGGCCGCCCCACCTTTCCCATTACTTTGACCTCCTTATAACAGACATCGAATTTAGAAGACAGTTGGTTATAGAGGACAAGTTATACTTGAGTTTTGGTAAGCAATCTCACTTGTAACAGACGTTTTAACTGAA
This sequence comes from Haemaphysalis longicornis, assembly GCA_013339765.2. Classification (NCBI taxonomy): domain Eukaryota; kingdom Metazoa; phylum Arthropoda; class Arachnida; order Ixodida; family Ixodidae; genus Haemaphysalis; species Haemaphysalis longicornis. Next base: position 28,794 of record JABSTR010002222.1, read on the forward strand.
GATGCGGTGCCACCAGTAGCTAACTGTAGTTGCGTCCATTGTGGAAACAAAGGGGGGACAACAGATGCATGTAGTCGCTGTTTATTAAAACTTCAGCAAGTGCAGAGTGGTTCATTCAGCTATGAAATGACAATGAGAGGCCCTGGCAATAGAGATGCAACGTACAGAAGCGGTTAAAGCCTACCAACAAGCATACAAGCGCGACCGCACATGCGGGGTTCTGCGCAAGCCAAGAATACCTGTAGTGCACGGTGGACTCTCCCAATCAAGAAGCATCGTACATGTTGAGTCCTGCAAGCATGATGAAAAGCCAGAGCACACAGTGGAAGAATCTGTGTGCTCTGGCTATTCATCAGGCTTGCAGACTCAACATCTACGATGCTTCTTCTGCAGATAGTGTAAGAAAGGAAAGCTCGAAGAAGCTGCTATAATAAACAGTGCAAATACAGTCGTGAAGCAAACAGAATCAGAACTCTTTTATAAATTTTGGTGGCAAAACAAATTATAATAAACCATTTATAACATGCTGTAGCGTTCTTTTGTGCTTATTTTGGTCTTAGGGCTCCTACATTGAACTAGGGGTTGATCAGTAAGTGAGAACATGGTACTCTGCTTATAAGAGACCTCTCATATAAGAGACAAACTGCTCCCCGGTACGCGTCTCTTATAAAGGGGTTCGTCTTAAACAAAAAGGTATTTTGGAATGACAGTTTTTCCTACTCACTGCAGTTGCTTAGCAGACATCACGCTACTCAGCATAATGACATGGGTACATTTCTTATGAGTGGCAGCCATTTCTCTGATTTTAGACCTGGTTAATTCCCAGCCACTTACTACAGTGTACCTCTTCGTTGATGTGTAGTTTCAGCATTTCAACAAGAATTTCATTTTATTTATCCTATAAGCGGTTACAGTGTTGATGTGCACTCAGCAGACTGCCAAAAAGAAAAAGCACGGGATCTAGAAAAAGGTATACACTGAAGTACAGAGGCTAATGCACAGCCGAGCTTTCGTCATGGAGCTACCAGGAAAATGTTCACAAGAAACATATTACGGGGGGATGGATAGCAAGCCAACTAAAAAATCGCGCCAATCCACCCCGTGAATGTGGTTGGAAAGCAAGCTGTAAACGGCACCCATTACGATTACTCATGCGACGTCACTTAAAATCACTCACACGCTCTACAAATAGTAAAACAGGAGAAGTGAAATGCACTTAATCACACCATTTATTACTTCACAGAGATATTCTTGGTAAAGTTAAATCAATGCATGATGCATGAACGGTGTTTGGTTGAGTGTAAAAGTTTCCACAAGAGTGGAAACTTTTTTTATAAAATCAAAGTAAGCTCCAACCCGTGTTAGACGATCTGACTTCTCCGTCTCTGCGCCGCGGACGGAGGCAACGAGCCTTGCGGCTGAGAAGGAGGAGAAAGAAATGCTTCTGTTCAGATTTCTGAACGGCAGAGTGCAGCTGGGGAGTGATTCTTCTTCTGTGGGGCCCAGATGCAGTCCGCGCGGCCTGTGTTCTGTCCACCCGTTGAAGCTGGGTAGGTAGAGAGGGCCCTGACAGCAGCATCTCCCATTGCTCTTGTTGGGTAGTTGACGGAAAGAGAGGAGGGTGCTGCGGGCTAAAGTCGCACCCCCCGATTACGGGGCGGAGTATTCCTACTTCTGAGAAAAATTTACATTCAGGTCGTAGCGATTCGGATGCATTACGTGAAGACGCGTAGGCTGTGGGAAGGAGCCCGGATTGTACGAGCCGCAGGGTAGTTTGTTCTCTGGAAAGGTCAGGGTAAGGCGAAGGGCGGTCTGTCTCAGAAGGCGATAATGCTGGATTATCTCCCTGGACGTGACAAGCGGGTGACTGTCCTCGTGCAGCTCCTTAGCATGGGAGGTAAAAGCGCAGGCTTGTTGGGTGGGCGTATTTGTTGCCCTCCATGAAGCGTGAGGAGGTGTCCAGATGAGCTGAATGGAACCGTTGGGGAGTGGTTTTTTAGCACGCAGTGCAGGTCAGGACACCCAACCCGACTGGTAATTCAGTAGGCTTGCTGGGAATCGGTGACTACCCTCCGAACCCTGGTTGAGTGAGAGCCAAGGTGATGCTGCCTCTTCTGCTGCCGTCATTTGTTGGGTCCTAAGCGAGGTACACGCAGGAGGTTGGTTCTGAGGTAGCCACGATGATGGCGTGTTGCGCCCTCAATGTTGGAGGCGTCCTGTGTAGATAACTGCATGATCCCACCGAGGGTGGTGTTTAGCGCTTGAGCCGTGCTTTTCGTTGACCCTGCATGTGAGGGGTTCATATTTCTAAGCAAAGGGAGCATCTTTAGTTTTAGTCGCCAAGAGTCTGGGAGTACGCCAAGCGGAGTGACATTCTGGGCTGCCAGCCAATCTGGTGAAGCATGCGGTTACCCACCGCAGTTCTGAGTCGGACCTTCTGGTTAGAAAGATGGCCTTCGTTAGCTCTTCCACCGTGTTGTGGAGCCCGTGCTAAGCAGCCTCAGTGTGGACGCACTCTTGAGAAGACCAATGGCCTGCTCAACCGCCTTTCTAATCATTATATAAAGC
>JABSTR010002223.1:0-23275 GCA_013339765.2 Haemaphysalis longicornis
AGAGTGCCCAGCACTGCTCGAGTTCTTAGAGTGTAGTAATGTATTTCAGGGTAGGTTCATAACAGTTTGCGTGAGCCTGCGCGCTCACCTAAAAAATGAACATCGCAGTTTGTGCCTACTGCTCTCAGTCATTGTCAAAGCGGTCAGTCTCGAACTGTTGTGTTTTACATCAAGGCACCGTCGCACCGTTGAAGTATTCATTAGGAAAGCGGTCAGTCATGTCATGTCGCGTAAGCAAATCTAAAATGAATGGCATGAACATCAACGCTTAGCCAAGAAAGCGAGATGGGCCATTGAGGAAAAATTGAGAACGAGGGACGGGAACAGTGTGATAATGTATACACCTGGAAATTTCCACTTCTCAAGAATAAGGACTGCTCACGATTGAATATAACTACGTGCGTATCTTTATTGTACCACAAACATGGTTACACTGTGGTGAAGTGTTGCAAAATACAAATGTTTCACATGCATAACGCAATGGCCTTTTTTCCTTCATCGGTTGCGCGAAGCGGGTGCCACGGCAAACTAAACTCCAGCCAGTCTTGCGTGTGCACGAAACATCCTCATCGCTTAGTCCTGCTCTTCCACTCGTCTTTTCTTCTTTTCACATGAAAGCCATGGCAGCAGGTGCACATTTCTGGGACACTTACCTCCAGTGGGTGAAATGCTGTTTCCTTTTTTCGTCTTGTTACCTCCTCAATGCTAGGCATGTGCTGAACACACAGCCTGGACAGTCTGAAATGCGTGCCCATTTCCTTGTAATCTTTCCGTGTGTGTGCGTGTGTGTGGGTGCTTGATGGGTGGGTTTGATTGACACCTTGATCTATCAAATCCAGAAAACATGGCGGCCAGATAGCAGAAATTATCCCAAAAATCATCTTCTCGGAAGTCATATTTTGGGATTGCACATTTTATATTCTGTACGTTTTGATAATTTCCTTGCCTAAAACCGTTGGAAAGTGCCATAGAAAAATGCTTGCAAGCTGAAGTGACTAGCTAGTTGCGGAAGTTGACGAAACAAACTAAATTTTGGGTTCGGTGTATCTCCAGAACGACACTACCGGGTGCTGCTATCTTAATATGGTTAGATTGGCCGAGTTCTTGTCATCTGCAATGCGGTCACATTTTTTATCTTGCACACACACCCAAATGACAGAAAAAAAAAACACTGAAACGATTAAAACAATAGCTTCTATGAAAGCACAATTGGATCTATGTCGGGTTCACAAAAACGGCTGTCCCGTTCTTTATTTCCCCCATCACCTGGCGGGTTAGTACCATTGCTGCTATTCGTGTGTTCAAAGAGCAGCACAGTCTGGACTTTTCTTCCACGAGGTAGTCGGCTGACAGACCCTACGAGACCCTACAATTTCAGCGTGGAGTACCGTCGTCTGGCATGACGAACAGCAGCGAACCAATACAGGATTTGTTACTAATAACGAATAGCCCTACGCTGCCTACTCGTTTAGTCATGGCGTTGTAATTGTGTTTTTCAAGTCGCCCTTGCCCTGTCGTAGTGGTGGCTGGCCGCTATGAACGAACTATGAGGGCTTCGTTTTTTGCTGAGCGCTCACGTTGCGACTGTTTTAACTTTCTAAGCAATTTGCGGGAAGGACAAAAGCATACGTAAAGACACTGCTCTTGTTCCGAACAAACGTCGTTGCCTTGCAGGCAGTAAAATATTGTTCGCGCTTCCCCTGCAGTGGAAGAAAGCGAAAATGATCCTAATTCCGAAACCGGGAAAGCCGCCAGACCCAGACAACCTGATAGCCATCTCGCTGACGTCCTGCGTCAGCAAGGCCCTAGAGCACGTCGTGCTCAACAGATGGCAGAAGATCCTAGAGCGAACAGGGGCCTTCCCGCACTCTATAGGCGGGTTCAGGGAGCACCTCAGCACTCAAGAAGTCATACTTCAGATCAAGCACCAAGTGACCGAAGGCCAAACTGTCGCAGCAAAGCCATATTGGGCCTAGACCTACAGAGCGCTTTCGATCAAGTCGACCACGCCGCGATCCTGCGACAAGTCTCAAAATTCGACCTCGGGGAACCAAGCTAAACTACGTGAGAGACTTCCTCTCGGGCAGAACCGCTGAACTCTTGGCCGGAGATCTCAAGGTGGGCGAACGTAGCACGGGAAACAGAGGCGCCGCGCAGGGTCTGTCATCTCCCCGATGCTGTTTAATCTCGTCATGACAGGAGTGGCACGAAGACTCGACAAGTTAAAAGACGTCGAACACACGATCTATGCCGACGACATCACCCTGTGGGTGTGTAAAGGAAACGACGTCCACATCGAGACGACCCTCCAGAGAGCGGTCGAACAAATAGAAGACTACCTCCGAGACACGGGTCTCAGGTGCTCACCGAAGAAACCCGAGCTGCTCGTGTACCAACCATCGAGAAAGCAATGACACCACACACGCAGACACTAAGATGAGATCACGGTCGGACTGGGGTCGGCACAGTCATACCCACGGTACCCAAGATAAGAGTACTCGGGATGATGATACAGGCCAGCGGAAGAAACACGGAGACGATCAACCGTCGGACGAGCAAGGCGGCGAACGCCTGCAGGCTGCTCAGAAGAGTGACCTCGAGAAGAGGGGGTATGAAGGAAGACAACCTCGTCCGGCTAATACAAGCCTTCGTGACATGTCACGTAATATTCGTGGCGGCCTACCACCAGTAATATCATAGCAAGAAGAAAGATATTGACATTCTCATAAGAAAGGCGCACGAGACAGCACTCGCTCTTCCCGACACGGAGAGCACCGAAAAGCTGCTTGAGATGGGAATTCACAACACGCTCGACGAAATCATCGAAGCGCAGCGGACGTCCCAGCTGGAGCGACTGTCGAGGACGAAAGCCGGCCGCCACATCCCTGACAAGCTTTGAATTGGGTACCACAATCAGCAAGGAGTCAAGACCACGCTGCGCGAAGACGTCCGTCGAGCTTTATGCGTGGATCTAATCCCGAGAAACGTGCACCCGGAACACAACAAGGGCAGACGCCGAGCCAGAGCCAAGGCCCTCAAAATAATATTGTAACGCCTCACATACTTGGACATGTGCATGACGGATGGGCAATCCCTGGGCTAGAAGAGGAAGAGGAACGATCCTCAGGCGTGTGCGTTTGGAGCCCCGTTCGTTCCTGTGAAGCTTCTCCGTCCTGTCCAGGAAATAAACCTCCCTTTTACCGTAACAGACTTGGTGGAAGGTGCGGGGTAAACCCAGCGGACAACGGCGTCACTGGATCTTCGCCGAAGCCGTCGCGTAGCTGGCCTCTCGCCCGTCCGAGAAGTCATGGCGCCCCCGGCTCAAGGCAGCTCTTCGGCGACACCGCCCGGCGGCTGGCAGCTGCAACGAGAACCACGGAAGTTTGAAGGCAAAGCGGAAGAAGACGTCGATGACTGGCTCACCCATTACGAACGAGTGAGCAAGTACAACCGTTGGAATGCGGCAGACAAGCTTGCAAACGTCGTATTTTCCTTGGAGAAGACCGCCCTGGTGTGGTTTGACAACAATGAAGCGAAATTTACGACGTGGGATCGGCTAGTAGAGTTAATGAAGGAAAGGTTCGGTGACGCTGAAGCCAAGAAGAAGCGAGCGGAGCAGACTCTTCTGCAGCGAGCTCAAGTCCCAGGGGAAAGCTGCACCACCTACATTGAAGACATTCTGCAGCTGTGTAGAGTAGTGAACGCCGAAATGCCTGAGGACGACAAGGTGGGCCATCTACTGAAGGGAATTGCTGAGGACGTCTACACATTCCTCATTAGCAAGGAGCATTTGGACACCGTGTCGGATGTAATTCGGCATTGCCGCAAGTTCGAAGCGCTAAAAAAACGCCGTATAACTCCAAAGTTTGGCCGCTTATCCAACGTGACTACTGTCGCAAGCGTTGACAGCACGTCTCCCGCTGATCTCGCGGCTACCATACGGCAAATAGTCCGTGAAGAGTTGCGGCTACATGAAGACGTCCCAAGCAAGGCAGCAAGCTTCTCTGAACGCTATCTGACGAAAGAGGCTGCGTGCCGGTGCCCTTGTGTCCACAGTGAATGCATGAATCCGTCCATCAACGCTGCAAGCATTGAGCCCCACCGAGCCGCGGGAAATCTTAATGGTCCCTATCACAGGGACGCAGATTTTTGGCGGCCAGGTCGCTTTCCTCGTAATCTATATGCCGACTATTACGAACCGAATCTACAACTGGATCACTCGAACACAGGAAACTACGAGGTTGGCCAGCGTGCCTACCAACCAGATATGCGATATGCGTCTTTTGAACGGTCAGATACGGGGCGTCGGCCGCCTGTTTGCTATCGCTGTGGCATGACGGGGCACATCCAGCGATTCTGCCGTCGTCGACGCCAGCTGCCAACATACAGGGCCCCAGACGCATACCCTCAACGTTCTTCCTACAGGCTTGACTCATCGTGGCATCCGGGAGTACTTCCGACCCCCTCCGGACAAAATGCGCAGCGAAGTGGTTCTCCTTCATCGGATCGCAGCCTGACACCACCCACAATGCGCCCGAGGAGGTCGCCATCGCCTCGCCGCCGCCCGATGTCACCACCCCCGGGAAACTAACCAGTGCGGCCGATGGGGGTGAGGTCGCTGGACCGTCTGTAATCGATAAACCTCTGCCTGTTTCTATGGACAAAAACAAAGTTCAAGTTTCGGTCGATGGAGTTTCAACAATGGCTTTAGTGGACACTGGAGCCACCGTTTCTGTAATGAGTTATGCGTTCAAGGAAAGACTTGGCCGCAAAGTAATGTTCAGCTGGGATCAGCCTCTTTCGTTCCGGGGAGTTGGTGGCGAATGGCTCCGACCTATGGGTGTTTGTAGTGTGAACGTCTCGGTGGCCGGGAAAACGTTTACAGTGGAGTTCGCGGTGCTTCCCAGTTCCACACACGACGTCATTCTCGGGATGGACTTTTTACGGGACTGTGGGGCAAACCGTTGACTGTGGCGCCGGTGAACTTTCAGTGAGCAGTCTTCTCTTTCCCTTGTCTGGCGACGATTCTCCAGCTGAAGAAATTCTGATTGTTTGTGACGACGTGGTTCTGCCAGCACACACAGCATCGCCCATCACGGTGACCGCTTCTGACATCCCTGTCAGCTCCGTGGACGCCTTTGTGGAGCCACTGGCCGGAAACTGTGCGAAGAAAGACGTTTTGTTACCGCGGTGCCTTATTCGCATCAACAATGGTCCCACTTTATTGTGGGCGCTGAACTGCTCCGCTCATAATGTAGTTCTACCTAGAGGCATGAAACTTGCCCGTTTTGAGGCTCACGAGAGCGCGTCTGTTGCTGTGGTGTGTGAAAGTGAGCCTCAGGTTGCCACTAGCGGCGTGCCTGATTCTAAATTTCTGGGCATGATTGACAAATCACTCTCCTCAACTGAGCGTGCTACGCTGGTGACCGTTCTATCCCGACATGCTTCTTTGTTTGACTTCGCCCAAGACGGCACCAACATCCGGATCCCATCTTCACATGCGCGTCACACAATTGAAACTGGCTCGGCACGTCCAATTCGACAAAAGCCCTACCGAGTCGCCCCATATGAACGCAAGGTTATAGCGGATCAGGTCAAAGAAATGCTGCAAAAGGGTGTTGTACAAGAGTCATCTAGTCCGTGGGCTGCACCTGTCATCCTTGTCAAGAAGAAAGATGGGTCATGGCGATTTTGCGTGGACTATCGGCGCCTCAATTCCATTACGAAGAAAGACGTATACCCGCTTCCTCGAATAGACGACGTAATTGATTGTCTGCACTCAGCGTCCTACTTCTCGTCCGTGGACCTACGATCCGGATATTGGCAAATCCCGATGGAACCTGCACACAAGGAAAAAACGGCCTTCGTCACTCCTGACGGTCTTTTTGAATTCAACGTGATGCCGTTCGGATTATGCAACGCTCCGGCAACATTCGAAAGGTTCATGGACACGATTCTGCGTGGATTGAAGTGGGAAATTTGTTTGTGTTACCTTGATGATGTAGTAATTTTCGGGCGAACGTTCGATGAGCACAACTGCCGCGTGGATACCGTCCTGAACTGCCTGCAGAGTGCCGGCCTCGTGCTGAATTCGAAGAAGTGCCGTTTTGGCGAGCGTCAAGCGCTGGTTCTTGGCCACATGGTTGACAAGGATGGCGTCCGGCCTGATCCTCGGAAGATTGAAGCTGTCGGCAACTTCAAGCAACCACGCTCAGTGCGCGAGCTCCGCAGCTTCCTGGGGTTGTGCTCATACTTTCGTCGCTTCGTTCCTCGGTTCGCGGACTTGGCATCGCCACTTACGCACCTTTTACATGACAACGTCCCATTTCATTGGACACCGGAATGTGAGGCTTCGTTTTCTCAGCTCAAATTTCTTCTGACATCAGGCCCTATTCTGCGTCACTTCGACCCTTCCGCGCCCTCTGAGATACACGCTGACGCGAGTGGAATCGGTGTTGGCGCGGTGCTCGTTCAAAAACATAATCATGTTGAGCATGTTGTCGCCTATGCTAGCCGATGCCTGAGCAAAGCCGAGCGAAATTATACGGTAACGGAGCAAGAGTGTTTGGCAGTTATTTTTGCTGTCCAGAAGTTTCGCTCATACATATACGGACGCCCATTTACTGTGGTCACTGACCACCACGCTTTGTGTTGGCTCACTGGACTTCGCGATCCAGTTGGTCGTCTAGCCCGATGGGCCTTGCGTCTACAGGAATATGACTTTGTTGTGCGCTACAAGAGCGGCCGCCAACACGCGGACGCCGACTGCTTATCTCGGCTTCCGGCCTCTGAACCCGAAGCAGACGCTGACAACTTTGACGATTATCTGGCAGTGGTTAGCTCCAACTTTCCTGATGCTGAAACTTTCATCGTGGAGCAGCAAAATGACTCCAGCCTACAACCGCTGTTTGCAGTTGCTCATGGTTCCAATTCGTCTCGCCGCTTCGTTATGCGGGACCGGCTGCTTTGGAAGACGAACTACCTCCCGTGGGGTGCCCGTTTTCTTCTTGTTGTGCCAACACGCCTGCGTTCGCAAGTTCTGCGCACAATGCACGACGACGCTACTTCCGGTCATTTGGGAACGGCGCGAACCTTGCATCGCACAAAAGAACGCTTCTTCTGGCCGAATATGCATCGCACTGTAGCGCAGTACGTAGCCAGTTGTCAAGAGTGCCAGAAATATAAGCGCCCTACCCATGTTCCATCGGGACTTCTTCATCCAGTTGCACCTCCAAGTTCTCCGTTCGAACAAGTTGGCATCGACCTGCTAGGTCCGTTTCCGCGCTCTTCCACTGGTAATCGATGGGTCATCGTTTGCGTCGACCATCTTTCGCGATACGCGGAAACCGCGGCTGTTCCGACCGCCACCGCTGCTCAAGTGGCACTATTCATGCTGCACTTTCTCATTCTTCGGCACGGTGCTCCTCGGGTGATAATCAGTGACCGCGGTCGCCAATTCGTTGCAGACGTCATTGAAGAGCTTCTACGTCTTTGTACTTCTCGTTTCCGCCACTCCACACCATACCACCCTCAGACGAACGGCATGACCGAACGCACAAACAGAACTCTTACTAACATGCTCGCCATGTACGTCGACTCGGACCAAAAGAATTGGGACGAGCTGTTGCCTTTTGTCACATATGCATACAACACTGCGACGCATGAAACCACAGGTTATAGTCCGTTCTTCTTGCTGTACGCTCGTGTTCCTCGTAATACTCTGGACTCCATCTTGCCGTTTTCGCTGCATTGTGAGCCCTCGGTTGCGAAGACGCTGTGCCTTGCCGAAGAGGCTCGCCGCCTTGCAAGACTCCGAACTGTGGCGTCGCAGACGCGTTCTAAGAAGCGCTACGACAGTCGGCACCAATTCGTCTCTTATGCAAAAGGTGACTTGGTCTTGCTATGGACCCCAATACGAAAGCGCGGCCTGTGCACTAAGTTTCTGTCACGCTACACAGGCCCATTCGTTATTGTTGATCGCTTGAGCGACGTCACGTACGTTCTGTCACGGCTCACTACGACTGGACGCCGGAGCAACAAGACGCAACTGGCTCACATCGCCCGCTTAAAGCCATTCATTCCACGCTGTGAACAGTGACTCACCCTGCGGGTTTCGTCTGTGAAGGGGGGAATTGTAACGCCTCACATACTTGGACATGTGCATGACGGATGGGCAATCCCTGGGCTAGAAGAGGAAGAGGAACGATCCTCAGGCGTGTGCGTTTGGAGCCCCGTTCGTTCCTGTGAAGCTTCTCCGTCCTGTCCAGGAAATAAACCTCCCTTTTACCGTAACAATATATAAAAAAGACGCATTGCCATGGAGATTGCCAATAACTTCATAATTGCACATAAGTTCCATTGTTTACCCCGCCATTCTTACTGGCATAAAAAGAATGTGCACTGAATTTAAGTGCAAATAACACATTCTACAAGCTTATAAGGCTTGCCTAACTTGCGTTGGATTTTCCCGGCCCTCAGCCAATAGCACAGCTGCCCATAATACACCGTGTTCTCGTGCAGGAAATCAGCTAGTGCATCATAGGGCATTTTTCTTTTCCGTAATTTTAGAGCCTATTTGAGTGAAGTTTGGGTTAAAATTGGTGTTAGTGTTACCTTAACGAGGCAATCTTTCAAATGAAATAAACTTGCATTTTGTCTTCATGGCCCCTTTAAGTGCAAGTTACAAGGAAACTGCTGCTGACAATTGTTTACAATTCTGCAGGTATACTTAAGGATTCTGGACTGTACGAAAAGCTGGAGCAGGTGGTGCAGGGCCAGCGGCTTTTCATCTATGGGGATCCGGCATACCCACTCAGGCCGCTCCTGATGAAGCCTTGTGGAGGCTCGTCCCTGAAGCCCCACGAAGCCCGCTTTAACCGCTGAATAAGTACGGTGCGGCAGGCAGTAGAGTGGGGCTTTGGCAAGGTGGCTGAAAAATTCGCCCTTGTTTATTTTCACACAAATCAAAAGTTCTCACTGCAAAATGTGGGGCGTATGTACAAGGTCGCCACCCTCCTTGCAAACTGCCACACAGCCTGTATGGGAGCCACGTGACCCAGTTCTTCGGTGTGAGTGCTCCAGAACTCAATGAGTACCTGGTGCCTTTCCCATCGTGTACTTAACTCTTTTGTGACCGGCACAAGTACGCGGGTTCAGTTCCCGTCCACGGCGGCTGCTTTTCTCATGCAGGTGAAAAGCAAAAACGGCCGTGTGTTGGAGATTTCGGCGCACGCTAAAGATCCCCAGGTGGTCAAAATAATCTGGAGCCCTCCACTACAGCGCGCCTCGTGGCCTGTGAAGCGTCGGCGCGTTAAACCCCCCAATCAATCAATCAATCTTGCGGGACCGCAGAAAAATGGTGGATTTTGAGTGCTTCCAGAAAACTTTTTTTTCTCTTAGCTACTGCACACATTCAGTACTGCTGTGCACAAAATCGTAGCTTATAGGTTTCTCTTTCAACCACATAACATCAGTTTTATGAAAGGTGTAATTATTGAGTTTATTGGTCAACGAAACAAAAAAAATGCACAAAAAGTATACACAGAACTGAAATAGGCGATTTTACTGAGCCTAAAAATTATTTTAGGCATTCCAAGATATGCGAAATGCTTCTACGTTTCTCAGCTATGATTCAATATATTCATCAATGCAGTGCACCAAGTTCTGAATTTTTGCGGCCCCTCCATTATAACGGCCCTGACGGCTGTGCAATTGCGCGAAACCACTCGAGAGTCAGTTGGTCTCTCTAAATATGCATCCAAGCATGCTTGTTTGTGTTCTCACGCCAAATCGTTATCACTGCAGTGGTAAAACAAAAGAAAAAAAATAAACCGCTCTTATGAAATAGCGCGCGTCGCTTCTCAGCAATAATTTTTCATGAGCGCCAGGCTATCTTAAAGGTAATAATGCAATACGGCGCTGCTAATTTGGCAAAATATCCCTGCCGCGCGTTGTGAGACCCTACACACGCAAGTAATGCCGCAGTCGTCAGATAATAGGCATGTTTTGTTAGTAATAGGCATGTTTTGTTTGGTTTTGACGCGAACTCAAAAACAAACCTTTCCCTGGCAGCACCTGTCGTAGTCTGACGCTGTTGAATGGGAGAATCTTCATCACAACTAAAATCTGAAGAATACCAGGGGCCGAAGTCCCTGAAACCGCTGTCTACCTTTGCAGCGATCGCAGTGAAACCGGGGGCCATTTTTGCCCAACTCGCCGCTACTTTGGGTGCAGGTTTCACTCTCGATGCTGTCTATTCACGCGAAATGTAAACAAACGACAACGAAACTAAAAAGTGTGTTTCCGCAGAAAACGCCAGATTGCGTCAGTGGTCCGAATAGCGCCGTTTTTCCTCTTTACGGGAGGTTTGGAGATCGTCGTTCACCCATGAACAATGGCCTATGGTGTGATCACGAAAGATTTAAGACAGGGTACTGCACAGCCATGCATGACCTTTTAAATGCAGAGCATTTCAGTAACTCACGATGTCACCCGCGTTGAAGTCCGTAGTCCGCACCGCACCCCTCGTTACTATACAGTTAAACCTGGATGTAACGAACCTCCATGTAACGAATTCCTGGATTTAACAAATTTTTTCCAATCCCCAACTCCATCTCCATAGAAGTCCATGTATTTGTGACCTCCACGTAACGAAGGTGTTGCGGTAATCGACCTGAATGTAACGAATTCGCGGCACTGATCATTTATGATTTTGAGCCGTAACACTACTAAAAATTTGTAAATACAACGCGCAAGTTCTATATAATAGGGGAAAAAATATGGGGCAAGATGGCGGGTAGAACGCATACGATTGCAGCAAGCAAGTGCGTGCCATCCATGCGAGCATCGATGTTTTGTGACGTCTGGTGGCGCTGCCGTGCCGAACGGGCGAGCGCACTCTGGTTAGGCTGGTCCGGTAGGTGTTCTGTTGTTAGGCGTAGCGCATTCTCAGGTCTTGGATGCGAGGTCTTGGATGCGCTGGACGTGCTGCGCCGTCACGTCGGCTCGCAGGATGATGCGGAAGCTTTGGAGGAGTTCGTTTCTCTGGACCGCCGCGTTGCGTCGTCTTTGACGCGAAACACACAGGCGAAAATAACGCAGTTTTTTTTGTGTTAAATAAACATTTGAGGTAAGTTGCGCTAAATCGGCATCTGCCGCATGTTTTTTTTGGGGTGTTTCGTGATGATTTCCCTGGTGTTTACTTGAAAACTGCATGTAACGAAAACCTGGATGTAACGAAAATTTGCGAACTTTTTTCAATTTCGTTACATCCAGGTTTTAACTGTATATAAAAAATACTATCCTGCGCCCGGTTTCGATCCCTCGACCCTGCGGGCGGAACGCAATGTACATGGTGCTCTACCCACTGCGCCACGAAGCCGACAAAGAATGGGACGCTACGAACGCGCCTTATATCGTTGACTCATTCAAATTACTGCTGACGAGCGCTCTCTCGTCAGCAGTTGCCACAAGTGCGTAACGTAACGTAACATTAACGTAACGCAAACTACTTAACGTCGTGCGCCCCCGGAGAAATGCTCTGCATTTGATCGTGCTTCTCGCGAGGAGGATGTTTCACTACGTCTTCTCTCGTTCGCGGGACCCGTGCCGCCATCTGGCGGAGGCGCGGCACAACTCGTAGCACTTTCTTTGAAAAAGCGCCTCGACAGCGCGTCAAATATGATATAGGGATGACGCGCTTTCGAGGCAATCCGCCGACGCGGCTGCTTTGTGTGCAGACTCGGCGGCGAGCGTCCCGGGATTCTGGTGCCGACCGAACCCCATTTGTCCGAACACCCGAGTTCAGCCAATCCTGAGCTCGGAGCACCGTGCTCCACTACGCGCTGTTCGTCAGCGTAATCAGCAGACGACTGCTTAGCGGCCGCATTAACGCGGACATGCAATGCTGGTTAGGCTATCTCTTCAGCCACTCCTGCATCCCTCCCTGAAACTGCCTTAGGCGGCATTACATAAGCAGCCGTACGCTGATTTGCACTTTTTTATTATTGGTTATTTTGTAGTGTCTTTTGTTCCTTAGGAGTTTCTTGCATATTATTGTTATTTTCCCAGTGTTGCACTTTCATTCGTATTCATTAGCACTTTATTTTACCCATGCTTTTGCGATATTTTTGGTGGACGTGTCTAGTCCATTTCTGATTCTTTTTTTTGTAGCTCGTCCCTGTTGTGCTTCCATTTGTGTTCATATTACTAGTTGCGCTATTTTTTGCATGCTGTTGTATTGTATTGTGCGTAGTTGTCATGTCCACCTTGTATGTTTTCTGAAAAGGCTATTTGCTGAGCTTTCTTCATCCAATACTTGGCCTTTTCTTGGTTGCTGCTAACGGCTAGGACTTTTTAGTTTCACTTTGTTGGTTGTGCAGTAAGCACATAACCCAAATCACCCTGGTTGCCAGGCTGAAACGCGTCAGCTTCCGGAGGTCATGTTGTTCTTTGCTAGTCATAGTGTTCATTATGTTTTTTTAGTTTTGTTTCCCATCTCTGCAGTTGTGAAACTGATGGAATGCTCCTCAGACAGCCCAACCAACTTACTTCTCTTTTTCTGATCCATAAAGAACCGTGTCACCACACACTGCTCGATTTGAGGCTGGCAGCAGTCATGCCTCTCATCGTGAGATCAGCCGTTATGCTTGCCTGGGCAATACAGCCACAAGCGACAGTGTTCTGTCTGATCTCTGACAGTAAAGGTAGAGTAGATTGTGTAGCTGTGGACGTTAAGTTGGGCACATATTTTGAAGCAACACGAACAGTGGTTGTTGTTTTTAAATGTGTTGAATGTTCGACGATTTTGCTGCTAGTTGCGACATTTCTCCTCTGCAATGGTAGGAGTGGCCCTTACTGCTGTCTGATAATCTTTAGGTAATAGGTAATGCTCATAAATGAGCAGCTCCTTTTTGTCAGTGTTGTGCCCTCACAGGGAGCACAGATGAATGTACCTTTAGAGGATGAAAACCTGTCAGACGTAAGGTCTACAAACAATGTAACAGTTTGTTTTTGTTCACAACACTGTTTTTATTGCACACGAGCACTCACGTTTTTAAATTATCAACTAATGCTAGCATTATTTCGATTTGGACCTCTTGTTGCGCAGCAAACTGGCGGCGCTCTTCTGCCAGGAGCCTCAGCTCCTCGGCCCTGAGGCGCGGGTTTTCCTCACGCGCCTTGGCCCTTAGGCAGCGTTCTTCGGCCCGCTCCTCGACCCAAATTTCTCTTTCCTGGTGCCTTTCCTCCATTTGTTCACGGTGCTTGCGCTCTTTGTGGGCAATGATGCGTTCTTGAAGGGCGAGACGCTTGGCATCTCTGTCCATATCTTGACAGCCTCGATTGGGCAAGTAGTCAAGTACTGCAGCATTCTGCCTCGGCCCAGCTGCATCAAACATAACAAACTGGGAAACATTGCTACAATGTTTGGTAATGCATTTTCGTTGACCATGCCTGGTTTTTGCTTGTTATTTTTTCATTAAATTATATTTGTTTGCTTGTTTTTTGTATGAATTTCAACTTTTCCCCACTGTAATGCCTTGAAAAGGTGCTGTGGGTATTGTGATAAATAAACAAATGATTCCTTGTTTGCTGAAAAATCAATGACTGTAGCTAGCAGTTCTCTGTCATTTCACTTCATTCAAGTCATTCAAGGTCGAGTAGGAAATCAGGGTCACACGCCATCCGACGCTCAAAAGCTCTGTAGGTGTGATGTCTGAGCCAGACATCCTAAGTGAAATTTATGGGGACCTTATGTATACTTGACGGAACAGGGCCTCATGGCCTTAAGGCCCATTACCACTCACAAAGGTAAAAGAAAATTTGAACCCAACACACAATCGTGTCCTTAACCCGCAGAATGTCAAATCGCAGGCTTCGTAAGATGTTCAGTCCGTCGTTACATTCTGAACCCACGGCGCCAATTAAAATTAGTGTTTTAAGCATTCTACCAACTATTTCAATGGATGATTTACGCGTGCGATATTCTCGGGACCTCACCACCAGAAAAAAAAATGGTTACTCAATTCACATGTAGCAACTGCCGGAGTCCACACGCGGCCTACGTGTGAAAGCCCTACGTGTAAACGCATCAGGTATAGGTTGCAAATAAAAATACTATATATTTAAATAATGGTGAACGCACGGTAAACACGGTAAACAGTAGCGGTCCAGCCACTTCCTGATTGCTTCCAGGTCGCTTTTGAGGAAGGACTTGCCAACAATCGTCCTGCACAGCTTCATGAGCTGCTTCAAGCACGGCACCACCTTGGCATCCCTGGTGTATCAGTTTCGGATGAGAGTCTGCAGGAAAGTCTTGGCTTGCCGGACTTTGCCAATGTACAAAAGGAGAAAGTGGCGGCTCAGTTCGCTGTGTAAGTGATCCAAGTCAAGCGAAGTTTATTCGACATCAAATTATAGATATTACTAGGAACCATATTACAGATGGCAGGAGCGCGGAGAAGAAGCCAACTGAAGCTGCTGGACGTGGTCCGTGCCCCCTAATGTATTTATGAAAGAAATGTGTACATTTATGCAAGAGGAAAAACAAACATATATATACATATATCAATGTACCAACAAAAAAGTCACAGTCCTTGGCAGCAACACAATCAATTCATGCTAAAACGAAACTTAATAGCACAGTGCAACAACATGCTGTGGTAGAGCCAATAAGGTGAACCACAGAAATTCGAAAATCCGTACAAAGACAACATTGTTCATAAATTATGTGAATTTAACAGACATCGTACAATGTAGCGCAAAAATTGTTTACAACAATTTGTACGTAGATAGGGCACAAACCAGGCTTCTGAATGACGTGTGTTATAAATGTGATGTGAAGTCGGGTTCTACAGTTTTCTAATAAACGTACAATTTTTTTCACGGTTGTAGCTCTTAATAAGTTTTTCATCATGCAATTTTCGGAACGGGACGTACCCCTGGCTTTAGAAAATCGGTTGTGTGTGAGCATTAGGAGCAGAATTAGAGACGACTCACAGGGCTTTATTTTGTAGTAAATGTAGTGTAGTAATATTGGTGGTCGTCGTACGTCCCCCAGAACTAAGAAAGAAGTAAGGTGGGGTCGTCTGCATAAATAAGCAATCTTCAACAGTCGTCGATATTTACCAAGCCAGTAATATAAAGTAGGAATAATAATGGCCCGAGGGCGCTCCCCTGGGGAACACCGGGAGTGGCAACACTTACGTCCACGCCGAGCGGCACTCGACGCTGAGGGAAGCCAGGCAGGAGCCCTCCAGTCACTTTGTAAATTTGGTCTTGCAATCCACCACACGTGGACAAGAGCTGCTAGACATGCAGCACCCAATGCATGAGAGATCGGTTGTCGAATGCCCATCCAGCTGCAATCCTAAAGCCGACACGGTGGGTGCAGCCAGAATGCTACTTGTTCCCAAGCCTGATCCTTGTGGCAGCTTGGATTAGCTGTGCAGCTGAAAGCCACCCCCGTGTCGGGCATGAAGCTGCTTTTACAGGTCCTTCTTGCTCTCAATCTGGAACACGCCAGAGCCCTCAAGGCAGGCTTTGAGAAGAGCACCTCTAGCGCCAGGTTGGCGGTAGTCAAAAAGATCCTCTATGTGTAGAATCTCCGCCTTCTCCGGTTCTTAAGGGTGGAGCAGCATCATGACAATGTGAGGGTAATATAAACTCCGTGCCCTGGCTCTACTGGGTCTCTCACCATCAACCAGCACAGCAATGGTGATGACAGAACCACTGAGCTCGTAGCAGATGGGTTGGGTGTCTGTCCACCCACCAAACAAATCCATTATTGCTTAACACGAATCTCTGGGCTAAGTTCAAATAACACGAATCTCGGCTTGCCACTTCACCTTTTTCTGCTATCAGCACCGTCTTTCTTATTAGCACTTACATGGCAGCTTCATAATGCCTTGCTGCTCATATCACACGGTCTGGCCAAGCCATCCACCTCACACGCTCGGACTTCAGAGCTAGTGCAGCTCTCGCCACAAGTCATTCCTCAGGAAATTTGAAGGCACAAGAACAAGCCCTGTTGCCACCAGGGCCACTTCTCAAACCTCCGGAAATGCCGGACATTGCTCCCAAAAAGTCTCCAATGCAAGAAAACGGCATGGACGCTTGGGCAGATCTTGACTGGCCTCGTCTTCATCAGCAATTGAGTCCAACAAAGCCGTCAGGCTCCTTTCGTAACCACAAGCACAGGTAGCACTCATATAAGGGGTGGTATTTTCACAGGCAGCAAGCACATAAGGATATCTGAGTTATCCAGAGGAGTCTTCCTGTTGATTGAGTTTCCCACAGGGAGAAGTGTCGTAATTTTTGTCAAGCTTGGCCCTTGCGGCTCTCATTGTGCTCGAAATTCGGGCGCATAAAAATCAAAAAGACTTCGTAGTATGCGATACCTATGGCGTTATGCAGTATGTGGAAGTGCTCAGAACGGTGAAGTGTAGTAACCACAGGATGGTAAGATCTCCAATTAGGCTCGATTTCAGGAGGAACCGTAACAAGCTAGTACGAAAGAAGCTAAGAGTAAGACGGAAAGTTCAGAATTCAGGATCAGATTGCAGAATGAATATTCATCTCTAACCAAGGAACGAGAGTTACCGCCACAGGAAGCGACAATCTTACACGCATTACCAGGGAGTGCACAATAGAAGTCGGAGATGAGAACGCCAGGCCGAATACTGGTTAACTTTCTCAGGAGACTAAAGTTTTCATTAGGAAACGGCAAAACATGACAGTCTCCACTCCAGTTGACAATAGAAGTAGCGGAGCTTTCGAACCTAATCAAAAGGCATAAGGCAGCTTACCAACTGAAGTATAACAGAGAGGGGATTGATCATCTTGTAAAGAACGGGGGCAGCCTAAAACCAGTAAACAGGCGTCTAGGGATGGGGAAGAACCTTATGTACGCACTAAAAGACAGGCAAGGCAACGTCATAAAATAGAGATAACTCCCGCACGGGGCTCCTTGTGTAGTCTTGGTGACGGTATTGGCGACACCGCGGACCCCGAACCCCATACTAAGTTGTGACCAACTGTGACGATGTGTTTCAAGGTGAAGCGTGGAAACCTCAAACGGTGGCCGTCGGAGCCCAGGCCAAGCTCCGGCGGATAGACTCCCTGTCTGTTTACCAGGCAGGGAGCTCCGGGACCTCTTCAGCTATCAGGTTAAGGCTGTATTTTATACTATGCTATATGATATTTTCTAAACTCCCCCCCGCAAACGTGATGGGTCCCTGAAAAGGGCTTTTCTAAACTC
Source organism: Haemaphysalis longicornis (assembly GCA_013339765.2). NCBI lineage: Eukaryota > Metazoa > Arthropoda > Arachnida > Ixodida > Ixodidae > Haemaphysalis > Haemaphysalis longicornis. The sequence goes on from JABSTR010002223.1 coordinate 17,258, forward strand.
CCCCCCGCAAACGGATGGGTCCGAAAGGGGCCGCACCGAAGTATTTTTTCCCCGTTGCCATCCTTAACCTTTCCTGAACCGGATAATTTTTTACGATTTCTTGTGATGGAATCCCACAATCCAGCCCACCCTGTTGCATCGCAGTCATTCGTCTATAATAGGAAAATCGTATAAGGCCAAAAAACAAAGGACTGGTGAAATCCTCATCGAGGTATATATGACACGCAGCAGTCGACAAAGCTTCTAGCTCAGACTAGACTTGCTGATCTAGATATCAGGGTCACACCCCCATCGCAGCCTCAACAGCTCGCAGGGTGTGATATCCGAGGCAGATCTTCTGAACGAAATGGATGCGGATCTCCTTGCGGGCTTGAAGAATGAGGGCGTCACAGCCGTGAGACGCATCACATTCCGCAGAGACGACAAGGAGATTCCCACCAAACACATCATGTTGACTTTTGACCGCGCAGTTCTTCCACAACATATAAATGCACGCTTTATCCGGTGCTCCATCCGTCTGTACATTCGAAACCCGCGCCGCTGCTTTAAGTTCCAGTGGTTCGGGCACGGAACCAACTCCTGCCGTGGCGGCTGACCTGCGCAAAGTGCGCCCAGCATGATCACCCATCTGTCAATTGTCCATCAAAAATCCTCACCTGCGCCAACTGTCAGGGACTCCACGCTGCCTACTCTCGAATGTGCGCGAAGTTTAAACAGGAGAAGGAGATCATAAATGTGAAGGTCACAGAAAACATCACCTTCCCAGAAGCGCGAAAGGAGGTTCGCCTGGTTCTTCCCCCTGGGGAGGTACCCCGACGCAGCTCGCCGGGGGCGGAGCAGCGTCTGGTTTCAACGGGACCCAGTTCAGGCGAGTCTGACTTGGTCCCTCCGCACCCCCTGGGTTGCTTAAGGCAGCCCAACCCGGCACTGCACCGCTGCTGAGGCCAGTGGTTGTGGTGCCAACCGCGTCCGTCGGGACCGGTGCAGCACCCGCACCAGCCTCCCCGTTCTCCAGTGCGTTGGAGTGTGCCGAGGAAATGGACACCGGGGGCCCCGCATCGGCTCCCACCGGACCCGCACCGCCCGTGCCAAATCTTGCGCCCCCGACGCCTTCGGAGGTGGCGGGTCTAATGAAGGGCCCCCAAAAGTGGGCCCTGTCCGGGGGGCCCGGTCCGCTGGCACACCCAGGACACTAACAGAAGAGTCGGGCCGTTTCTGCCTGCAACGCAGCGCAGGGAACGGCCTCCGATGTCCAAGCCAACAGAAAGGCCTTCAAAGCCCCCTACGTGAGTACAAGCCCCGGAAGACACATTAACACACATACACACAGACTCCAGTAGCTCCTGAACCTCCATAATGGGAACAGAAAACTTGATCCAACGCAACTGCAGAGGCCTCTTTAAAAATCTTGACGATGTTTATGAGATGCCACATGCCAATCAGCCAAGTGTCATTGTCTCCAAGAAACACACGTCTATTCCAAACAGATTTCTTCATAGTTACATGGTATCTAGGAAGGACAGGGATGGCTGCACACACTCTTCGGGCTGTGGCCATAATCGCCCAGAAATCCTTAGCATGCCACCCTATCAACTTGAACACTGTCCCTTGAGGCTGTAGCAGTTCGCACAATAATATTTATTGGGTTGATAACGGTATGCTCCATTTACATCTCTCCAGAGTTTGCACTTCTGCGGTCTTATTCCGTCTTCACCCCGACACCTCAGTTCCAACCGTCCTGAAACTCATCACGGATGTTTGTAAAGATGGCAGCGTCGTTTGCACGCGTCTAAAAACCAAGCACCCGAGCTACGCCTCCTTTCATGTTGCGGTAAGCGATGCGTGTTTTGATCTTGTGAATAAGTCGTCAGTGTGGCCGAGCGGGTGCTTATTCCGACAATTTGACGGCACCCTGAGGGAATACCGTGCGCTGAAGCCCTCCGAAATAAACGTCCCATGAGTATTTTCTTTTTACTACCAAAACGCCGAGGCCTACGGACAAAGCGCAACAGTTCTTTGATAATGTGGTTCTTTTCGATCATGACGTATACTGCTTACTGAGACGTGGCTCTCAACCAAATTGCTTCTACAGATTACTTCCCGGACGAGTACGCTGTCTTTCGCCATGACAGAGACTACGAATGCACCGGTCAAAAGTACGGTGGAGGAGCTTTAATCGCCCTGCGAAAGTCCATGGTTGCGTTTCGCCGAGCTGATCTCGAATTGGGAAATGAATGCGTTTGGGTCGAAACAAAGACAAACCGCGGAAAAAACCTGCTCATTGGCGTGTATTATATGCATCCAACTCTAGACTTCCCCGCATTCGCGTCCGTTTTTCAGCACCTCTCAGAAAGTATAGACCCTGGAAAGTACAACATTCTTTTATTCGGTGATTTCAACGTGCCCGGCCGGTGGTGGAATCCCGTGAAAATGTTGGCAATTCTACCAAAGCCGCTCACTTGTTTAACTTTTTCTCATTCGCTGGATTGGCATATGCTGCACTTCCTCCTAACCCCGCACGAAATGTCCTTGACATCGTCTTCTCCAACTTGACCTCCTTAGACCTTAAACACGCTCGAGAAGCCCTTGTTCCGGTCGACCCGTGGCATGAACTGTCACGGCTTTACTACCGGTTGCCTATGAGCGGCGCATGGAGACCCCATTCTTTGATTTTCCCCGTGGCGATTATAATGCCCTCTACATAACGCTCCAGGAGACGAATTGGGAGCCAGTCTACACATCGCATAATGCAGACGCAGCGGTGCAGCTGCTCACAAAAATTGTCCAAAAAGCAATGGACGAGCACATACCAAAAAAGTCTAAGCGCCCTCATCAATTCCCTTTCTTGTTCAGCAAAGAACTCCGCAGCGCGCTGCGCAGTAAGCGTCGATTCCACAAACTAAGGGAAAGCTAAAAACGACACGTCCGCCGACACTAACTTCAAAGAACAGCGCTCACTTGTGAAAGTGTTGCTCGCTCGCGACAAAAAACATTTTTCGGACTTCACAGAATCTTCGCTTACCCGATCCCCGAGCGACTTCTGGCGGATCTTTAGCACGCGCACAAGAAAGGCCCCTGAGCGGATTACTCTGCAGGATGGCGACACCATCGTTTCCGACCCAGCCAGCATATGTGAAATATTCACAAAACACTTCTTGTCCGCGTACTCCTCGTCACGCGACAGCGGCTTCCCGCTTCGGCTCGCGCAGATAGGTGATGTCATACACAAGCCCAACATAACCGTTGAGGATGTCACGGCTGCTATCCGCAGGCTACCTTCGAAGAAATCCTCAGGCCATGATAACATCCATGCTTCATTGTAAAAGGCTGCTCTGCCATTTTCGCGGCGTTGCTCTGCCACATTTTTGTCTCTCGCTTGAAGAGGCGGCACTTTCCGACAAATTGGAAACCCGGCGTTGTTTTTCCTCTCCATAAGTCCGGAAATGCGTCGGTGCCTGGGAACTATCGACCAATATCTCTCCTTTGTTCTTTCTCAAAAGTTTTCAAAAAAGTAGTACACCGTTATCTCTTGTCCAAAATCCGGCCCCTATTCATAGTAATCAGCACGGTTTTATACCTGCCCGGTCCGTCGAATCAAACCTTGCCTGCTTTCTGAGTGACGCCAGCAAGTACATACTTTCACGTCAACAAATGGATGCCATCTACTTCGACTGCAGCAAGGCCTTCGACCGCGTAAACCATAATTTGCTCCTTCGCAAACTGTCTGCTTATGGCTTGGCTCCTGCTTTCTGCGAATGGTTTGCAACCTACCTCAAACAGAGAACAAACTTTGTTCAGTACGCTGGTGCTAAGTCTCGCAGCTTCACTGTACCGTCCGGGGTTCCCAGGGCTCTATTCTCGGTCCTTTATTGTTTAACTTATTTGTGAATGATGTGCAGTTAATTATAATAATTCATCTCTATTGCAGTTTGCAGACGACATGAAACTCTATCGCGCAGTGGGATCACAGGCGGACTGCGCCAGCTTCAACGCGACGTACAAGCAATCTCCCTCTGGTGCAAAACTAACTACTTAGATTTGAATCCATTGAAGACCGTTACAATTACATACACTCGAAAAACCTCTCCTTTAACCTTCCCATACCACCTCGACTCTCTGACGATAAGAAGAGTAAGCGAAACACGTGATTTGGGCGTTCTGATGGATTCGAAACTACGATTCACACCGCATGTTAACTACCTCGCACGCTCATCTCTTCGGACTTTGGGCGCTATCTCTCGTGCAACAAGGGACTTCTCAGGAGGTTCGTGTTTCCTTGCTCTGTACAAAGCCCTTGTACTCCCAAAGCTGGAGTTTGCATCGGCAGTCTGGAACTGCATGAGTGCGTCGTCGTCTTTGCGCTTGGAAAGGGTTCAGAAAAGGTTCACGCGCATCTTCTCTCGCCGCTACACCCTACACGAGAAATACGCTTACAAGGATGTCATCAAGCGGCTGAAGCTCGAAGAACTGCAATCTAGACGCACAAACCGCGATTTAGTGTTTTTGTTCAAGTGTATCCACTCCAGATTCGACAGCCCGAAATTAGTGAGCTCTGTTCGGCTAAGGGCACCAATTCGAGCTCTCCGCCCCACCTTTGCTTTGATGTGACCACCTCAGAGTTGCTGTCTCCAGTGTGCCGTGTGCAACGTGCGTATTGCGGTGAGATCTTTGAGTGGGCCCCCTGGATCTGACGTCGGCTTAGGGATTCGCGCCGCTGTCGTCTGCTACACTCCGCTTGTGAGGGGCCAACGTTGGCCTGGGCTAGAAATCGCCCGCTTCGTTGCTGTAGTGCGTTAAAAAGCGTATTTTTAGCGACTCAGTTATTTTGCAGCTTCTGACGCATCTGAATAATTTGAAGCTGTATCCCCCACAAGTTTGCAACACACGAAGAGATAGAGAACTTTCTTCAGAGTATCGGTCAGAAGATCGTGTGTAACTCGTCCTTTCTTGCTTATTCGCGAGGATCAGCGATCAGAGCTCCTCGATAAGTATTCAAATGCGTAGGCTTCCCTGCAGTATTTTTGAGATGCTCTTATGAAGACTCAACAGTCTAATGCTACGTACCAAGCAGCGGCCCCTACACGCACATCGCACAGCAGGAAATAAAGCGGCTTTCTTCTATTTCTTTCGTTGTTGTCTTGTATCGGATTAATGTTTCTTGCTTTTTTTTTCTGCCCAACGCATTAATTTTTCTGCGCCGTCACCAATTCTTATTAGGAGGTTTCGGGATGTTTGGGAGCCTCACAAAAGTCGTGTGGATATTTCCTTCATTTGTATGGCATACATTCCCTTCTTCACAAATTGGCCTTCATTACGGCTGCGTGGCAAAAGTTGCATATCCGCAGCGTGCTTTGTTTATTCACATGCAAATACAATGAGAAGGTTTGTGCTACGCCACCGCGATCGCGCCCCAACAACGTTGTCCACAGTACTCGAAGGCGGCTTTTGTGCTCGAATTTCTATCGTAATATATCGTTATCATAACGAACTGAATCTCAACCCGAACAATGATGACATGATTACGGTGTTGAAGGCAGGATATACTCGCTAACTAACGTAATAAATAGTATACCTGCATATATTACAAGACTCTAAACCGAAGAAGAATTTCAAGTAGCTCTTTATTGCTTTTCAACCCTTCCAGGCGCGAAGAACAAATCCTGTTCTACTCGGGATGGCGTTCTATGATTTGAAGAAAATTACTTTTACTCTCTTGTCCTGGACTGAGGACCCGGCCCACTAACCAGATCGATTTAATTGTCAAAGTTTTTCCCTCCTCCCCTTACTCCTCTCCTCCTCTTGAGTGCAGTTTTCCTATAACGCATATCCGAATATCGGGAAGATATGGCTGTGCAAAAGTTTCCGAAATATCCCCCATGTCTTAACAAACGTATATGTGCTACTGTAAAATTAACGAAGACGTGACTCGTTTTGCTCAATAAACCTCCATACTGGTTAGATGCCTGGTATAGAATCAGCACGCGCGTATATACACAGTGGGTTATTTGGAACTCAACC